>PVIY010005536.1:0-93957 GCA_004026745.1 Myrmecophaga tridactyla
AGGCCCCATTCCTGCTTCGGCTGGTGAGCCTCTCCTGTGGAGTTCATCCAGACCCTCCATCGGAGTCATCAGCTTCGCAGTCTGCCCTGTGGATTTTGGACTCTGTGTTCCTGCGGTCACGTGAGACACTTTTATAAATTTTATATTTGCAAGTGTTCCCTGTTGATTCTGTTTCTCTAGAGAACCCTAACTAATACACCAGAGGACCCAGGTTCGATTCCCAGTGCCTGCCCATGTAAAAAAAAAAAACGTAGGTTTTATTGTTTTTATTCGGAAATTGGGTATGGTTTAAGGTGATATATATAGCTGTCAAGTTGACAAGGAGTGGACTGTCATGGTCAGGTTCATGTGTCAACTTGGCCAAGTCATGGTAGCTGTTTGTCTAGTTGGGCAAGTGTTGGCCTGTCTGTTGCAATAAGGACATTTCATAGAATTAGATCATGATCACATCAGCTGCATCCACAGCTGATTCCATTTGTAATCAGCCAATGGGGAGTGTCTTCTGCAATGAGTGACACTTAATCTAATCACAGGAAGACTTTTAAGGAAGATTCAGAAAAGACAGGCTTTTCCTGTTTTGGCTGCTGAGCCTCTCCTGTGGAGTTCATGCAGACCTTCCCTCAGAATCGTCGACTTCACAGCTTGCCCTGCAGATTTTGGACTCTGAGTTCCTGAAGTCACGTGAGACACTTTTTTAAATTTTTTATTTGCGAGTGTTCCCTGTTGATTCTGTTTCTCCAGAGAGCCCTAAGTAATACAAGCCCTTTAAGATGGAACCATTTTGGAAATGAGGAAGTAAAATGCCCCTGGGGGAGCTCATGAAACAAGAAGCTTGGGAAGAGAAAGCTAGCAGATGTTGCCATGTTCACCATGTACCTTTCCAGTTGAGAGAGAAACCCTGAACATCTTCAGCCTTCTTGAACCAAGGTATCTTTCCCTCAATGCCTAAGATTGGACATTTCTATAGCCTTGGTTTAATTTGGACCTTTTCACAGCCTTCAAACATTTAAACTTGCAGCTTAATAAATTTCCCTTTTTAAAAGCCATTCCATTTCTAGTAGATTGCATTCTGGGAGCTTGCAAACTAGAACCATATAGACATTAGTAATACTATTAGTCATAAAGGAAATGAAAATGAAAATGACTGTTCTAGTTTGCTAGCTGCTGGAATGCAATATACCAGAGATGGGATGGCTTTTAAAAAGGGGAATTTTAATGAGTTCCTAGCTTATAGTTCTAAGGCCGAGAAAATGACCCAAATAAAACAAGTCTATAGAAATGTCCAATCAAAGGCATCCAGGGAAAGATAACTTGGTTCAAGGCCAAGGAAGTTCAAGGTTTTTCTCTCATCTGGAAGGGTGCATGGTGAACACAGTCACAGTTTCTCTCTGAGCTGGAAGGGCTCATGGTGAACACAGCATCATCTACTAGATTCTTCTCCAGGCTTCTTGTTTCATGAAGCTCCCCAGGAGGCACTTTCCTTCTTCATCTCCGAAGGTCACTGGCTTGTGGGCTCTCTGCTTCTCATGGCTATGTCATTCTTCTCTGCTCTCCTGAGTCTCTCATTCTCCAAAATGTTTCCTCTTTTATAGGATTTCAGAAACTAATCAAGACCCACCCAAATTGGTGGAGACAGACCTCCAGCTAATCCAGTTTAACAACCACTCTTGATTAAATTACATCTCCAGGGAGATGACCTAATTACAGTTGCAAACATACAATGCTAAATAGGGATTAGAAGAAATGGCTGCCTTTACAAAATGGGATTAGGATTAAAGCATGGCTTTTCTAGGGTACATGCATCATTTCAAAGCAACACAATGACCAACAATACTAATGGTTGGAAGAGATGTGGAGTATCTCTGGATCTCTAATACATTATATGGGAGTGTAAAATAGTGCAACAACTTCAAAAAATGTGTTTCTTATGAAAATAAATATATGATAATTATACAACCCAGCAATTCTACCCCTAGATATGTATCTAAGAGAAATAAAAACATACATTCACAAGAATATTTTCACAAAAATGTTTATAGCAGCTTTACTTATAATAGGCTAATACTGTAAACAAGCTACATTTCCATCATCAGATGAATGGATACACAAATTAAGCCATGTTCATATAATGGAATACAACATGGCAACAAAATGAATGAGCTATTGCAACATGCAACAATATGTATGCACCTCAAAACATTGTGTTGAAAAAAAATATTTAACAGAGCAAAGGAAGATAGGCTCAGAAGAGTATGTACGGTAGAATTTCTTTTATACAAGTTCTAGAATAGGGAGCACTAACAACAGAAATCAAACCAGGGGTTGTATGAGTTAGTGGGTAGGGGAATAGGCACACCAAAGGGAACTTCTTGGGTGATAGGAATGTTCTGTATCTCGATTGGGACTTTTGGTATATACATTTTTCAAAATTTATTTAATGATACTCTTGAAATGTGCACAGTTTATTTTACCTCAATAAAGAATGAACGAATGAACAGATGATGGCAAAAATGGAATCCATTCAAATGAATGGAGTGGTTCCCCTCCCTACAGTGTTTCTTACTTCTTATCAATCTTTCTGCTTAGTCCCAATTTAATTTGGATAGTTCTGGATATACTTATTGGAGGGATTATGCCATATCGGGAATCAGAGTGAGTAATTACTAAAAAAAAAAAAAAATCTTGAATTCAATGTAACAATTAGTCATTACCATTCTCCCTCCCCAGCTTCAGAAAAAAATAAAGTCCAGTAATTTTGAGGATAAATAATTTATGGATGCCTGGAGGAGAAATTTTAAGTTAGTAATCTGGTATTAGAAAGATGAGCTGAAGCTTAAATTTCATATTGGTGGTTAGGCAGGAAGTAAGAAGAGGGTTTACATACAGACTGTTGAAAATCATTCATAACTCTCTTTTATGAACCAGTGGGAAAGCCAACTAAACTTAATGATCTGAGAACAGAAATTATGCCTGATTGATTTTTAAAGTTTCTTTAATGTTCTAAAATGATACAAAATGTTCTTACATGGAGAGACCTTTTGAAATAAGTAGAACAGCTATTCTATAATCATTATTAATAACACACACAGAAAAACAGATATAGAGGCAAAATAAATTAAATTCACTTCAGGGTCTGAATAAAATCTAAACAGATTAAACCTGATTAGAAATATAGATATGAAATTTGGAGAAATCCTGGGTCATTAATTTTGCATTGCCAGACTATCTTTTTAATATTCCCTCCAAAATTTCTTTTGCCATCTGAAGAACAGAATGGCCAGCATTACTGTATTGGCTCCAGAAGCATGAATTTCTATAATATAAATAGTTGTTTTATATTAGTGTGATATTTTCCTTGCAAGCTTCAACTTGAGTACAGAGACTATTGCTTTTAATTTTGTTTCTGTCCATATATTCCCATTTTGAGACTGCTTATGAGAACTTATTAAGTGGCAAGATTCTAGGAAAGGCATTCTGTGGAAAGTCAAAGTGGAGTGGTCAAAAATGTTGACCTAGAGGATCTTGTATTATGGAAGGGATTTTAGTGCACATAAATGTGTAATCATTATAAAAATAAATGTTATTTATATATTACTAGTACTTGAAGCAGACTGGGAGCCATTCTTGATTTTATTCTAATGTATATTCTCTTTCATTTCCAAAATGATTTGAAATGATTCACTTGGATTTACCCAATAGAATAGGAATTAAGGTAAAATAAATAAACAATTTTTTAGTGAAGTGAAAGGAAATGAGTCCAGGGTAAAATAAACATTTCAACTACATGCCATAAGGACTTGTATATTTCTTGCGGTATGCAAGGAATGCAGTTTTTGTTGTTTGTTTTCTACTAGAGCAAACGAAAACTATTATCAATAATTGAAGTGTTAGATAAGAGGAGGGCAAGTTTTCCTGATACTGAGAACTGAGAAAAATTATCCTAGCATTCTTTATAAAAAAGGACACCATGGGCTGTCATGGCATACATATTTATTAAACAAAATATGTGTATCAGTGAGTTTCTTAGAGTTCTTTCTTCAGCAAGTTCAGCTGGTTCTGCTATGGCAATTTTATGATGGACCAAAGAAATGCATTGCTAGTATACAAATATCAGGTGGTTTGATGTTTTGTAGTCAAATTTAGGTAAACTGACTTTACTTTTACTTGTTGTATGGAATAAGCCAGACATAAAAGGATAAATATTGTATGACTTCACCTACATGAAATAATTAGAATGTGCAAATTCATAGTTGGAAACTAAAGCACAGTTTACCATGGGCCAGGGTTGGGCTAAGGGAATGAGGAATTAATGCTTATTTGGTGCAGAGTTTCTGTTTGGGGTAACAGAAAAGTTTCAGTAATGGATGATAGTGATGGTAGCACAACTTAAATTAGGACATTTTAGATTATACATAGTACCAGAATAAAAATAAAATAAACCAAAGGAAAAAAAAGCCTAGAACTGTATAACACAGAATGAACCCTAATGTAAACTATGAACTATAATTAATAGTACAATTAACATCAATTATAGCAAAGTTATCACACTAATTGAAAATATTAATAAAAGGGAAAATTTGGTATTTGATGGGGGGTATATGGGAGTGCTGTACTTTTAGCATTATTTTTCTGTAAACACAAATGCGCTAATAAAAATGGTGAAAAGGAATGGGGTAAAAATATTTGTCAATGTGAAATATTGTCACTTAAATATCATTTTTATATTAAGAAACTGATATGAAAATTAGCATAAATGCAAGAGAGAAATGAAAATAGACTTTAAATGAATTTAAACTATCTCTTTGTTCTTGTTTTGCTGACTGCTGGAATGCAATATACCAGTAACGGAACAGCTTTTTTTGCGGGGGGTGGGGGGTTGCATGGCCCAAGAATTGAACCAGGTCTCCTGCATGGAAGGTGAGCATTCTACCACTGAACCACCTGTGCACCCCGGAGCAGCTTGTAAAAAAGGAAATTTAATAAGTTGCAAATGTATAGTTCTAAGGCGTGAAAATGTCCCAATTAAAGCAAGTCTATAAAAAAATGTCCAAATTCAGGCAACAACAAGAGGTTACTTTCACTTAGGAAAGGCTGATGCTATCTGGAACACTTCTGTCAGCTGGGAAGGCACATGGCTGCATGCACTCGTCCTTGTTTCTGGTTCCATCGCTTCCAGCTTCTGATACCAGTGATTTCCGCTCTAAGTTTCTGTGGGCCTTCACTGAGCATCTCCAGGAGTTCATCTCATGGGAAGCACATGGAGATGTGTGCTGGACCCTAACTGTATCCAGGCATCTGCTCTCTCTGTTGGCACTCCAAGCATCTCCAAACACCCATGTCTCTGTCTGCTCGAAAGCAGTTGTTTTCCTAGCATCTGCATCTGCATCTGCACTTCCATACATTTGTGTCAGCATTTGCATCAGTGGTTTCTTCAAAATGTTTCCCCTTTTAAAGTACTCTAGTAAACGAGTCAAGATGCACTTTGAGTGGGTGGAGTCATATCTCCATCTAATCAAAGGTCACACCTACAACTGGAAATGTTGCATCTCCTTGCAGATAATCTAATCAAACTGGTTTCCACTGTACACTATTGAATCAGGATTAAAGGACATGGCATTTCTGGGGTTCACAACACTTTCAAACTAACACAATTATTGTCACGTGGATAGTTATAATTGGTCCTGATTGCAGCATTTATCATATAGCTATTTATAATATCTACAAACTATGGTTTGTATGTGTGTTTTTCCCAGAGGGACGGGTCTTTGATCTTTTTAGGTTAGGTTCCATAGAGATTCAAATTTCAGGCTGCATGAAAATCTCCATTTCCCACCTAACCCCATCACTGCTGCCATCCTCTTTGCTAAAGTCAGCAAAGGTTCCAGAAAGTCAGAAATGAAGATAGGTAGAGTTGGTATAGAAGAAAAGAAATTTGCCTAAAGAGAGTGATTTGTAGTGTTTAGGAACATGGGCTTTGGAATCTGAAAAACCTGAGGTCAAATTTTGTTGCTACCACTTATTGTCAAATCATTTAATCAAATTATTTAATCTCTCTAGGCCTTAGTATTTTCACATGCCTACAGGAATATCAACTACCTCACAGGTTATGCATGAACACCTTTTGCATGTTTGTGTGCATACATGTGTGTGGTATTCTATGCAATTTTAACATATGTTTAGCCTTGTATAATCACTACTAAATCAAGTACCCAGCTGATCCATCACCACGAGTTGGACACTCTTTATAACTGTTAAAGCCACACCCATTCTCTCTCATTACCCTAACCAATGAGAATCATTGATTCATCTTCTGCTTCTTTAATTATATTAATTCATGAATTTTACATAAATGGAATAACACGCTTATTCTTTTGAGACTGTATTTTTCACTCCCACAAGGAATGTGTGAGTGATTCAGTCACTCCACATTCTCAGTAGCATTTGCTATAGTCACTATTTTTCATTTTAGCCATTGTGATAGGAGTGTATTTTCTATCATTATGATAGGAGTCATTTTCTAATCAGGAATCATATTGAAATTATTTTCTATTTATTTCACTCTTAGGTGGAATGTCTATGCATATCATTTGCTTATTTTCTAATTTTTTTAATATTATATTTTAAGGTTTCTAAATATTGTAGATATAAGGCATTTTAGGTATGTGATTTGCAAATATATATATATATATTTTAGTTTGTAATTTGATTTTCATTCTTTTGACAGGGTATTTCACCAAGCAAAAGTTTATAATTTTTATGAAGTTCAAATTGTTAATTTTTCTTCTTATGGATTGTGTTTTCAGTTTCAAGTCTAAGGGCCCTTTGCCTCATCCTAGATCTTTCAGATTTTCTCCTCTACTTTTTTTTCTAGAAGTTCTATCATTTTACATTTAAATCCATGATCCATTTTGACTTTGTTTTATATAAGGTGTGATGATTTTAGATAGAGGTTTATTTCTTTTTACCAATGGATGTCCAATTGCTCTAGCACAATTAATTTAAAGAATTAGCCATAAGCCATTGAATTTCCTTTCCCCCTTTTTTTTTTGCATCAGCAAGCACCAGGAATCGAACCCAGGTCTCTGGTATGGCAGGCGCGATCTCTGCCGGCTGAGCCACTGTGGCCCACCCTCCACTGAATTTCCTTTTATCTTTCACAAAAAATTAATTGGGCATATTTGTGTAGATCTTTCTGGGTTCAATATTATATACTCCATGTATTATATGTCTATCACTCTATCAGTACTACGTTGTCTTAATTATTGATTACTCCAGCTATATAATAAACTTCGTAATTGAGAAGAATGATTCCTCCTTTGTCCTTCATTTTCAAAATTGATTGACTCTCCTAGGGCCTTTCTATTCCTGTATTGATTTTAGAATATATTTGTTTATGTAAACAAAGAAACTTGTTAAAATGTGATAGGTAATTTAAGAGAATTAACATCTGTCCTATGCTGAGTTTTCCAATCTGTGACTATGATTATGTCTCTTTAAGAATTGTCTTTGATTTTTTTATCAAGATTTTATAATTTGGGGGCGGGCCATGGTGACTCAGCAGGCAAGAATGCTTGCCTGCCAAGCCAGAGGACCCGGGTTCAATTCCCGGTGCCTGCCCATGTATAAAAACAACAACAACAACAACAACAACAACATCAAAAAAGATTTTATAATTTTTATCATGTAAATCTTGTACATGATTTGTTACACTTCAGATTTACGTATAATATTTCATATACTTTGGAACAAATAGCAATGATATTGTGGTTTTTATTTTGATTTCTACTTTTTTTCAGTATATACAAATGCAATTAATTTTTACATGTTACTCTTATGTCTTATAACTTTACTGAACTCACTTATTAGTTCTAGGAGTTTGTTTTTCTAATTATTATTTCTAGATTCCTTTGGTTTTCTGTAATAGTGGATCATGTTGTCTGAACAAAGAGGCTATTTTATTTCTAACTTTTCAATTTCTATGGTTTTTTATTTATTTTTCTTGCCTTATTGCAGTAATTAGAACTTCTGATACTGTATTGAATAATGGTGGTGAGAACAGACATTCTTTTCTTGCTTCTAGTCTCAAAGGGAAAGCTGCAATGTATTGCCATTGAATGTAATGTTAGCTATAGATTTTTTTTTGTTAAACCTCTCTATTTATTTGAGGAAGTTCCTTATTATTACTTTATTGTACTTTTTGTTTTTCTCATGAATCGATGTTGAATTTTGTTGAATGATTTTTTGCATATCGTTTTACATGGCTACATGATTTTTTTAACAATTCATACTGTTCATTACACTAATTATTATCTGAAAGTGGAACCAGTATTTTACATACTTGTAATAAGCTCCATTTGATCATCATATATATGCTTTTTTATATAAATGGCTGAATTCTATTTGTTAATTTTTTTTTTTTAATTCTTGCATCTAAGATTCTGAGAGTCACCAGTTTATAGATTTGTTTTTTCTTTCTGCTGTCCTTTTCTGGTTTTGGAATCAGGATTAACCATGACTCATAAAAGGAGTTGGTCTTAGTGGTAGAATTCTTGCCTGTCTTGCAGGAGATCCAGGTTCAATTCCCAGTACATAACTTTCCCCAAAATCAAGGAAACAAGCAAAACAAAGTAACAAAAACAAATTCACCAAATGGTGCTATGATAACGGGATACTCACATGGAAAAACAATGAAATGTGATCTCACCTTACAGCATACAAAAAAAAAGGTTTTGGGGATTGTCCCCTGTTTTATTTTCTTGAAAATATCCCATAAAATTATCATTTCTTTTTTATTGTTTTTTATTTCAATATACTGAGGAAATATAATTTTGTAATAAGTGTTTAAGTTGTTGAGGTTTAACCATTACAAACAATTGCGATAAAAATAGATCTTTGGCAACCATTCTCCATAGCCATGCCTTTAATAAGCATGGCTATAACTAGAAAATCAGATTTCCAAGAACTGGGGATGGAGGATAAAAAGTTGCTAGGAGACATGGGATGAAGTAGGAAGGGAGCCTCAATTCCTCTCTGCAGCCATAAAGCATATTGAAAAGTTGATGATGGTGATATGTTTGCCAAATATTGGTTCATTATTTTATTGTTTTCCTCCTAAAAGAAAGGAACATTTTTACCTCTCATGATCATAAATGTATCTGTCCCTCCCTAGAGAGGCATCATTGATCAAGCATCACTCTAGGCCAGGAGTAAACAAACTTTTTTTGAAGGAGCCAGCTAGTACAAACTTTAGGCTTTGAGGGTGAAGAGGCAAAATCAAAAATATTACATTGGTACTTATATAACAACCATTTAAAAATATAAAAACCATCCTTAACTTACAGTCTACACAAACACTGATTTGGGCACCTGTGTTTGTTTATTGACTTCTTCTAGTTGGAGATGTGTGCTTGTGTAGCTTTCAGAATCATTTATCTCCTCATCGTTAGAGGCTTAGGATAGAATTTGCAACCCTTTGGCCAGGTATAAAAGGCCCCGTGATCTGTGACCTGAATCTGTCACTCTCATCCTTGTACAGGAGCTCCCCTCTCCACAGTGTCAGCTTTCTCTTCTCAAATGTGAACTTGCTTTTCCTTGTGCCTGGATTATTCATTCTTTCTACCTCCTCCTTGATGGCTGGCTTCTTCTTACATTTTGGATCTTGGTTCAAACGCCCACTTTTCATCCTCTCCCTGGATCACCTGCCCTACCTCCCACCCACCCCAGCATGAATTCTTTTTCAGAAGGTTGTTTTAAATTATTTTTTAAATGTTTTATTAGAGATGTTGTGCTTTTAAAGAAAAATCATGTATAAAATGCGTCGTTCCCATATGCCACTCTACTATTGACACCTTACACTGATGTTAATTTGTTACGATTGATGAAAGCACATGTTTATAATTGAACTATTAACTATAGTCCATGCTTTAACTTAGGGTTCACTATTTGGGTTGTGTATTCTACGGATCTTTAAAAATTTTATTCTAGTAACATATACACAACCTAAAATTTCCCCTCTGAATCATACTCAAATATTTAATCCAGTGCTACTAATTATATTCATAATGTGCCACCAATACCACCATCCATTGCCAAAATTTTCCATTGTCCCAAATAGAATCTATGTACATTTTAAATCTTAACTCCATATTCCACATCCCCACCCTGTAACCTCTGTGTCTATATTCTAGATTCTGATGCTATGAGTTTGCTTATTTTAATTATTTCATATCATTGAAATGATACATTATGTGTCCTTTGGTGTCTGGTTTACTTTACTCAACATTATGTTTCCAAGGTTCATCCATGTTATCACGTGTCAGAACTTCATTCCTTTTCATGGTTGAATAATATTCCATTGCATTTATACACTACATTGTGTTTATCCACTCATTGGTTGATAAACATGAGGGTTGTTTTCATCTTTTGGCAATTAAGAATAATGCCTCTATGAAGATCAGTGTGAAAATATCTGTCTGCGTCCCTGCTTCTCTAACTTTTGAGTATATGCCCCAAAATAGGATTGCCATCTCTTATGGTAATTCTCTACTCAACATTTTGAGGAATTGCCAAATTGTTTTCCACAGTGGCTGTACCATTTTACTTTCCTACCAGCAATGAACGAGTGTTTCTATTTCTTACATCTTCTTCAATACTTGTAAATTTATGTTTTTTTTAATAGTAGCCATTATAGCAGGTCACAAATGGTTGTCACATTGTGGTTTTGATTTGCATTTCCCTAATAGCTAATGATGTCATTCATCTTTTCACGTGCCTTTTGTATATCTTCTTTGGAGAAATGTCTATTTAACTCTTTAGCCCTTTTTTGTTGGGTTGCTTGGTTTTTCTGTAGTTGAGTTGTAAGATTTCTTTATGTATTCTGGATATAAAACCCTTATGTGGTTTCCAAATATTTTCTTCCATTGTGTAGGTCATTATTTTACTTTCATGATAAAGTCATTTAGTGCACAGAAGTTTTTAATTTTAATGAGGCCCCATTTATCTATTTTATTTCTTTTGTGCTGATGATTTTTGTATATGATGCGAGGTAGCAGTTCACCTTCATTCTTTTGGAAATGGAGATCCAGTTTTCCCAGCAACACTTTTTTTTTTTTAATTTGCATATGGGCAGGAGGCACCAGGGATTGAACTCCAGACCTCCAGCACGGCAGATCGGAGCTCTGCCTGCTGAGCCACGGCAGCCGCCCCCAGCAACATTTGTTGATTTTTTCCCAACTGAGTGGTCTTTGCCCTCTTGTTAAACATCCATTGGTCATAGTTGTGAAGGTGGATTTCTGAGCTCTCATCAATTCTATTTGTCTGTAGTCTGTACTTGTGCCAATAAAATGCTGTTTTGATTACTGTGCCTTTTAATAAGTTTAAATATCAGAAAGTTTGAGTCCTCTAACTTTGTTCTTCTTTTTTATAGTGGCTTTGGCCATTCTTGTCCCCTTACCCTTCCATATAAATTTCAAAAAATATTTGAGATTTGCTTATGTCTATGTTAAACCTCATACTACCAATACTGGTATTTTCAGTTTACTTAGATATAAGGGAACTGAGGATAGAAAGAGGGAGAGTGCTTAATCAAAATAGAATTTGAAGTGGAATCTATGCAGACTGATTTTCAAGCAGCGTCATCCAACCAACCTTCATCCATTCCCAAGAGTGTAGGCTGAGACTATGTCTGAAGCCTCCAGCTATTCTTTTAAAAAAAACTGTGTGTTCACACCATGACCTGCACACTAAATAAATATAAATATAATGGGGAAGTGACAGACTAATTTATGTATTAAGAAAATGCCCAACATATTAAATTTGTTATGTCTTAAAACTGCTGTTCCCAGGAATAGGGGTTGTGCTGGTTTGAAAGGATGTATGTACCCTAGAAAAGCCATGTTTTAATCCTAATCACCTTTTGTAAAGGCAGCCCTTTCTTCTAATCCCTATTCAGTACTGTATGTTTGAAAATTTAATTAAATCATCCCCCTGGAGATGTGAAAATGGGATAAAACTCAAAAAACTGTCCTCAATGCTAACTCTGCTTATGCCAGTTGTTTTAATGTAACTCCACCATTCCTGGGAAGGTAGTTGTTGAGTTACTTAGATCTTAATGGTGGATAGTTTGAGAGACAACTGAATGTAAATCCTGTAATGCTGATTTATACAAATCATTCTCATGTAGATCTCTAGGTAAAGTCAAACTTTATTATAACCCTATGTGAAAACTGGGTTTTAAAGGGCTCCTTGGAACACAAGTACACAGAGGATTCTTTTCACCTAGGATAAGAGTAAGTGGCTAGTCTAAAAACATGCTTCCTAGGTCCATTTCCTACAGGGCAGCAGTGATTTAACACATTTTGTTGCCACTGATTCTTTCAAAATATGATGAAAGCCATGAACCTCTGATTTAGAAAGGTGCATGTATCCACTAAAAAATTTTCTTACAATTTCAGAGACATCCTGCTTTTCCCCTTGGAAACTCACTTTGGTTCTCTTAAGTGTGATCGTTCTTCCCGCAATCATGTGAGCCAAGTTTCCCTTACACAGAATGATCTGCACAGAGTAGCTCTTCAGTAAATATTGGTTGGATTAATTCTAGTTTCCTTTGGAGAAGCAAATGAAGCCTTGGGTTAGAATTATGAAATAAACTTTAAGAAACTCCCTATAAGGAGCTGAGTCTTGAGCATAAATTTTTAATTTACTGAAGTTTTCAATTGAATTGACATTTGCTCTGCTTCCAGCAAGCATCCTTTATAATAACATAGGAAACTAAAATTTAGTGAATAAGAACAAAGATTCTGGATTTAGATTGCTTTGATTTACTTTTGAAATAGTGGATCTAATTATGGCTCATAACAATACTATTCAGCTCATAAGATTTTTATGCAAACTAAACAAGTTAAAGTATTTAAAACAAAAGCAAAACAAACTGACATAGTAAGTGTGGAATAAATATTAGTTGTAATTATAATAAGAAGAAACTTTAATAACAAAAATGTTCTTTCCTTATGCATGCTTAATAAAAAGCAACCATCTAGAAAGGTAACATGCATTATTAGGTGCTGAAATTTACATTTGCATGAAAATTTAAAAACAAAACACAACAATTTTAATGGGTTCTGTTATGGAAATGTTAAGCCTTCTCTTTCCCAGTCTTACTTTCTCTAAGATTAGCCTGTCAGAGTAAGTGGAGCGAAGGAAAAGAGAAAACTGTAGTTTGACTAAGACTGAGGAGCGGTTACATATTTAAAATTTTAGCCCTAGAGGAGAAGTTGTTTGGACTCTTAATAGGACCCAAACAAGGTTCCATCCCTTTAAGATAGATCACATTTCCTATTTAAGCATTCATAGATTTCAATGAATGAGGAAAGAAAATAAGACTTGCTAGTGCAGTTGTGCATGATGTGATAGAAGTAGAACAAAATTCATATTGGCACCTATTTTGCTCTTTCTTTTTTTAAAAGTAAGCTGTTCTCACATTTTGTTTGTTTCTCTTCTAGTGGAAAGTTAGGTTTTGGGAGAACATAATCACTACAATGTGATTTAAATATGAATAGCTAACTGCTATTCCTGGTTCAGTGCAATTGTACTGAATGTGTAAATCCATATCATTTAGCTCACTATTAGTGAACAGCTTGAAAATGCAAATAATTGAGTTAATGCAGTTCCAGGTTTTTATCTTGCAATGTAGCTAAGCATCCAGAAGCAAAACTTGTTGTTTATTCCTATTTCATTATCATTTCAAGTCCCACAAGAGATGTGCCAAAATGTCTCTATTTTGCAAGATGTCCTAGGGGATAGAAGTTACAAATGCTGTCCACTACAAAAGAATAATAACTTTCACAGCCAACACAGTTCTTGTGGATTTATTACAGGGAAACTTGACTTTGTACGTATTTCTTCTACTTGTGTAAATTGCAGCATCCCTGGAATAGATCATCAGTAGAAGAAAGCATTCTCTATGTGTTTTTACTTAACCTGAAGATAAAAGCTTAACAGACACTATTTCATGTATCACTGTAGCACAGAAAACTACCTCATGATAAACACTGGTGTCTTAGTTTGCCAGAGTTGCTATCACAAATACCACAAACTATTATTTGCTTAACAGGAAAGATCTCTGACCTTTTCTTCTTCCTATGTTTCTTGTGTTTGCTATTTCTGAATGGCACCACCATCTACATGTTGATTCCTGGCACTAAGGCAGGGTCTTCTGTAAAAATATTTCTCTAACCCACCTCTCTAGAATGAATTAGTTCCCTCTTTTGGGATCTCATAAACGTAGGCACCTTCCTCTAATAGAGAACTCACTCTTTTGTATCTCATCTTCCCTTTATTTGTCCAACTTCCTCATTAGACTCTTAAGTTCTGAAAGATAGAGACTAAAAGATTATTATTGACTGATGTTTAGCATAAACTTTGACTTATAAATGGCACTATAAATAATATTAAATGCATGAATAAAGCCTTTTGTAACACACCAACAAAGTTCATTCTTTATGTCAATGATTCATTGTTTCATTGTTTGGATCTGGCAAGCACTGTGGTTTGTATGAGGTGTGAGGCAATGAGTCAGATGCTGATACTGCTTCAACTGCAGAAGAAAGACCAACAAATACATCTCTATTCCTCTTCTAACTATTGTTAACCTTTCTTCAGCACTTACTCTGCTCTGGACACTCATTTCAATGCTTCCCACATGTCAACATATTGAATATTCATAGCAGGAATAAATATCGCTATTTTTACTAAACCATTTTACAGGTGAAAGCACCAATGCATTCAGTATTTAAGAAATTTGTCCAGTAGTACTAGCCAGTAAGTGGCAAATATGGCTTGAAAATCACACATTCTGGCTTCAAAGTCCATACCCTTTTACAACCATGCTACTAATTAGATGGTATGTGAGCAACTTCTCTGTGTTAGCACTTTGAGTAACAGGGACACAGTAATAATCCCTGTTTTCAACAGAGTAGCACAAGAAAAAATGACTTTTAAATGTGATCCAAAATATTTTTAACATTTTATATATCATTCACATCATCTTCATATCTTGCTATATCACATTCAAAGCAATTACATTTATAAATTATATATTTATAAGAACATCATAAGATTTAGTTAAAATAATGAGAAACTTAAGTGCACAATCACACTGAAACAAACAGTGTTTTTATTTCCCCATTTTTTTCTTTCTATACTAGCCCTATCTAATAGAATTTTTTGCCGTCATGGTAATACTCTAAATTTTTATGCCCTATATAGCAGCCATTAGCCACAATTGGCCATTGAACACTTGAAATGTGGCTAGTACTACTGAGGAACTAATTTTTAAATTTTATTTCAGTTTAATTAATCTAAATTTAAATAGCCACGTGTGCGTGGTGGCTACCATATGGATAGTACATCTTAAATGAATAGATATCCTCTTACTTCTGATATTTAAATAACCTACTTAAAATTTCATCCAGGGAATGTGATAGCTATTTAGTTTACTTAAATTTGGATATTTAGGTTATTCCTCAATTTCTGCTGTTAGCCCAAATACTACAAGGAATTTTCAGTGTATATATTTTTCTGCTTTTTTTTTTTTATTTTAGGGGCAGGCACTAGGAATCGAGCCCAGGTCTTCAGCATGGCAGGTGAGAACTCTGCCTGCCGAGCTTCCATGGATTTTTCTGCTTTTATTTATAAGTATATATACCTTTTCTGTTCTATGAAACTAATGTTCATATAAATATTTCTCTTTAGCACTAATCTTCTGAAAAAAATAAAGACTTTGCATTATTGAGGAATTTTATCACCCCAAACTGAGTCAAATTTCTACCTTAAAATTCATAGATGCCACAAAACGGTAAATTATAACTTATGCTCTATTCTGGCCAAGAAATTATGCAAAGTATTTTTTTCCTGTCCTTTTAACAGTTGCTTAATCATTGTGCTCCTGTTTGCTGTCATTTCTATAAAATTTATAATTACAGTTCTCAGATTACATCATCTCTTTTTTAGATTTTGTGCATTATATTCTATTAACACTATCTATACCTTTGTCTAAAGCCACAAGATACCTTGATACCTTGGAGTCTTAGTATGCATCTGAACTTATTTTTGTCTATTTATTATTTATTTGTTTAGTATTTATTTATTTGTGTATTTATCATATATTTATTTTAGTGTATTATATTTATTTACGTATGCAGGAGAAAAAGCTATTTCTCAAAAGCATGCCTTACATTGCTATATAATATTTGGCTGCTATTCCTTCCTTTTCATTCTTTAAATTCAATCATAGCCTAAATCCCTCCTACTTACTGCATTGGTCTTTTTCCTACTTTCATGACATCCAGTGTTTCCTTTCTTTAATTAATTCATGCACAATGTTGCCAAAATAAAATTTCTAATATATCTTTCATATTATTCCCTGGCTAAAATTGTTTACATAGCTCCCCTTTACATTTAAGGTAAAGTTAAAGTACCTCAGGCTGCGTGAGATGGTAGGACAAGTCACAGAGACCTGGATCTCAATTCCACTTTTGTCACATAATAATTCTGTGACTTTGCACAAATTATTCTACTTTTGTGAAAGACATTTCCATTGTCTGCAGAATTACCTCTCCCTATGGAAATATGTGAAAGGGGAAATGAAATAATTCCTGTGATACAGAGAGGGCAAAATAAGTGTTTTCTCTAATCCATTCCCACAATTTTGTTTCCAAGTCCTTCCACTGTGTTGCCCCAATTTTCTTTAATTTTATTCAATACTTCCTGAAAAACTACCTACCACATGTTTCACATTGTCTTAAGTTCTTTGAGGGCTATAAAGAAGAAAGTGACAGTGTTCCTGCACTTAGAAACCTACAGTACTGAACGTAGGTTTAATGTTTAATGTGTTCAAATTTTAAAAGCAGCTGCCTAGTAAAAAACGAAAGAGCAAAACTAACCAAAAAAAAATCTTCTAGTGTCTTTACCGCAAAGACAGATGGTCAAAACTCAGGCAACGAAAGGGAGATTTTTACAGGATGAAGCTGGTCAGGAAGCTGGGGTTATGAGACAAAAGGCATTGCCTAAAAAGAAACTTTTTCTAATGGAAATGGTCACCAAGTGTTTTTAGCAAGATGGTAGCAGACTCCATTCCTCCCAGATGGACTTCAAGTTCCTTAGACACACAGAACATGCTATGGATTTATTTATACCCTCCCAAATTCTCTGTTTGTAGGGCCCTTGTTAGGCAGAACCCCTGCCTCCATGATATGACCAATCCCTAACAAATATTCCAAGAAGCTTTCCTCCACCCATGATGTCCAGAAAACCCACTGACCCCACCCCAGCCCATATCTTTCCACCCTCCCATAGGTGTAATCTGGAGATAAATTCCCCTTACACCCACCCTCCAGCAGTTGAAACCCTCCATGACTGTGGAGGCATGTAAATTTTAAATCTCGCCAACGAGAACCTGCCAACTCCCAATTTAGTCCTCTGTTTCCAAAACCAACCAATGGGAACCTGCCACTTTCCCACTCCCAAGCTAGACACAGGAAATCCACCACTTCCCTTCCCCTACTTCTGCCAACCATCCCACATAAGCTGTACCCTTCCCCTGCTTGGGGCTGACGTCACTCTTCCAAACTCAGCCTGCCTGACAAATGTTGCCAAATAAACTGAACTCTGTGTGAAATAAAGGAACTCTGTGTGAGCGTGTTTGTTTTGCCAAACCTTGCAGTACTCAGCAAACCTGTGATGGATGAGTAAACGCTTACAAAGGAGAAAGCTGTTTGGAGGACAATGATATCTTCTGGAGACAAAGTGTTCTCCATGAATTTAGTTAATCATTTCAATCTCACTGAATGATAGAAAAGCCTAAGTATTTACACATATGATGAATAGAGTTATTTAATGTACCACCAAAGACTCATACATCTCCATTTTAGTCTATTTTGATTTATTTGTGCAATGATGTTAACAAGAAAAAAATGATAGATGTGATTTTTACTTTTTTTTAATTCTTCTAGATAATGGAATTAATTTTAAAAATTTAATTAAAAAATTAGGCAGTTGCAAGAAGAAGAAAAAAGTTTTAAATAGTTTCTAGGAGAAGAAAAAGGCAAGCAATTTTATTTGTCTGGTCAAAATAGCTGAGTTCTAACACTATATGATAAATAAACATATTAGAAATGAATAGTGATCTTAAGTAGGTACTTAATTTCTTTACTCAAGATACAGAGATCTCAAACTAATAATTAGATTTTAATATTATTGATCCTTTGAAACTTATAAATATTTGCTAAAAAATAAAAAATGTTAATTTTTATAAGATGATAACAAACAAGTCCAAATCTCAACTTCAAGAAGTATCCAAGGTCCGGAAATACAGATATATTAGAAAAATCACTTTGTTAGGAATTCGTAGCAATTCATTCACAAAAATTTAGAGTGATGAAGGAATTAAGATAGTTCCTGGTTTGAGTCCAGAGGTAGAATGTTTGCTTCCACTAAACGTTAGAGTGATGGGAAGGGTCTTTTAATCATCTTATGGGGAAACTTGACTATACCGTGCAAAAGAACAGAAATCTGACTGTTCTTGGTTCTATGCCCCCATGTATGACTGTCTGCCAATTATTAAAGAACAATTATTCATCTCGCCTGCCATGCCAGAGAGCCAGGTTCGATTCCCAGTGCCTGTCCAAGCAAAAAGAAAACAAAACAATTATTCAAAAAACAATTATTGGTATCTACTCTATGGCAGGACATGTATAAGTAAGCAATGATATAATTGATATATCATTGTATATGCATGTATAATATATGTGCCAGCTTGAAAGGATTATATGCCTTAGAAAAACCACATTTTAATCCTAATCCATCTCGTGGAGGCAGACGTTTTAGGTTTTTTTTTGCATGGGTAGGCACCGGGAATCAAACCGGGGTGGCGAATACTGCCACTGACCAACCATTGTATTGCCCCAGCTGTTTCTTTTAATCCCTATTCAACACTGTAGGTTGGAAGATTGATTAGATTATTTCCATGTGACATGCACAGAGATTTTAACCTTTGATTGGAAGTAGATGTAACAATAGGTTAATGTTGATTCTAGGATGTGGTTGTTATATAGTCCAAGTGTCACCAGAAACAGTGATCATTCACAATTTCTTCTGAGCCTAGGCTTGGCAGAACAATCTTTCTCAAGACATTATTTCAAGTAGCTGCTGCCAATTATTTTACATAGGTATGTGAACTGAAGCCTATTTATCAACAATGAGAGATTCACTTTGCAGTTTTGAAAAGAGTATTAAGGGAACACAGACCGTCTCTCTAATGTTACTGACTTAAGCAACTTCAAACAAAATAAATTTGATGTTTGATTCCCTTATTTGCAAGTTGCTTACTACTTGAATGAATAAGAACATGGAATCTTGAAACAAATAAGGTACCATAAGTGCAAGTCCCAAGAGACCAGACTTAGTACATGAAATAAATTCTTTTAAAATGTAGGTTTTATACTGTACACGCTGGAGCACAGATGATTAAATGAAAAGGGCATCTGTTTTGTTACATCATCCACATTGTCATCTTTTTTCATTTTTTAAGAAACTTTTTTTTTAATGCACTCTACACCATTTAGCATATCTGTATATTTGGCATTCTTTTGAATTTCCCTCACGTCATTAAATGTAAATAAGCCAGAAATTATTTTCATAGGTATATTAAAGTATGGTATATACAGTATTGAGTCAAGATTCAGAGCTGCTACTGTTTATACGTTGCCATTTGCTGTGTAGAGATCCAGGCGAGACCCAGGCTGTGTGACAATTTCAGAGATGTCCCCAGAAAGACAGCTGATCTGGCTGTGAAGTTTTGTTCTGCTCACTCACATGTGTCATATCACTGAAAATAAAATGTTGGGCTTAGATGGGGCATTTGAAGTAACCCGTCCGCCCATTGACTAAATGCCAAGGAACACGAAGAATATGGTGGATTCTAAGACTGGGAGACCGAATATGATGAGCAATAACTCTAGGGTGTCAGAGAGTTGAAGAGAACAGTTCCTGGTTCCTAGAATATGTTCAATATATATTTTTTCTTTTTTCTCTTTTATTTATTTTGTTTTGTTCTATAGAATTTTATTGAATGCAAGATTGAAAATCTGGTTGCCATAATGAAACTCTAGAACTTGGTTTCCCTGAGAACTGGAATTCAAATCACTTCACTAACAGAAAACCAGGTTGGAATGGCAAAGCCAGATTTTCTTTTAATCTTTACAGTTCAGGATTCTAAATGAAGCACTTGCAATTGCCCTAAAATCTTTTAAAAAATATGTAATTCTCAAATGTTCATGGACCAAATAGAGCAGAATCATCTGAGGAGCTTACGAACTACACAAAATGCTTGGAACCTGCTTCCTGCAAAGTTGAATTCACTAGTTCTTACCTGAGTCACTAGGTAATTCTGATATGCAGGAAGGATATGAAACCATCTCAGAAACTGAGTTTTCCCATGCATTCCAGTGCAGGGTCCTGGAGAAGTTATTTGTTAGCATTCTTATGGCAGGAACTCATTTTCCAAACACAAATTTTTTAACAAAACACTTTATTTCTCAGTTCTAGAATATTGTTTTGAATGCAAACTTGCAAAGAACAAGAATCTCTGTGCTGAAAAGTCTCATACGTGCTTTAAGATATAAAATACATTGAAACAATTTCGCGTGTGTGTGTGTGTGTGTAAAGGCCCTTAAATATGCATTATGGTTCAAAAAGGAGTTGCATGTTGGTCAACTAACTATATCTTTCCAAAAATCATCACAATATGCATTTCCTAGAATTATCCACACTCCTCTACTGATTATTAGAACCTTCAGTTTTCATGGACATGGAGCAATGAAGAGAAAATGAATAGATTTTGGGTCAATTCACAATTTCTTGGTAGGCCATCATCTCGAATATGTGGCTTTGGCACTTAGTGAAAAATTTTAGTTATCTAAAATTTTGTTGATCATTTTTACAACCTCATGAACAAAGAGATTTCAAAATCAGTGACAAAGTCTCAAATCAGATATATTCATTGATTTTCTTATACGTGGGATAGCATTTTTATGTTGGGTTTCTACAATTTAATGAACTTTAGATGCTGTTTTAAGTTTCCTTATTGCTGAAGCAAATGCCATACACTGGGTTGGCTTAAATAATGGGAATTTCTTGACATAATTTTGAGCCTAGGAGAAGTCCAACATCAAAATTCCATCAAGATCATGCTTTCTTCCAGAAGACTGTGACATTTTGGGGGTGGCTGCCAGCAATTCTCGGTCCTTGGCTTTTCTCTCACATGGCAATGTACATGGTGGACTCTCCAGGCTTTTCCCTTCTTTCCCTGTTCTGTTGACATTCAGCTTCTGGTTGCTCCCCCTGGCTTTTCTCTCTCTGTCATGTTCCCATAATGCCTCCAGTAATAGGATTAAGAAACATCCTGACTCAGCTAGGCTACACCTTAACTGAAGTAACCTCAACACAAGGTCCTATTTACAATCGTTCATATCCACTGGAATGGATGAAGTTTAAGAACATGTTTTTCTGGAAATGGATTAAGTTTAAGAGCATGTTTTCCATGGTCACCTAGGTACTTGGCTATGTAAAGGTGATTCCAGCAGATTTATGATCTTGCCTTACCCCTATGTGTCTTATGCTGGGAGTAGAATATGTTTGTTGTTTGTTTTTTTCTTTTTAATTTTAAGGGAAATGATTCAAAAATTGCTATTTTCTCATATGAAATTAGAATAATTTTAGATGTTCACCTCCATGTCACCAACAGTTCTCACTTTCTATATTCATGAAATAATTCATTTCTCTCATCAGTTCACTGTTAAATTAGTTTTATTAATTGTGAGAACTTATTTGATTCCAGAGGACAACTTCCATCAACTCTTTTAGTAGCAAAGTGACTTCTCCCTTTGAAGTTTTTAGAGGTTAATTAGATGCCTACTTTTTTTTTTCTAATTCCAGTCTTTTTTTCAGAAGGAAAAGGGAAAGACTACAAAATTCCACAATATTAAATCTGAACTAAACACATTGCCATATAAAATGAAAATGTCCAACTACATTAGATTTTCACAAGTAAAGCATATTATTTTGTATAAGATTTTTTAAGATTAGAAGTGAGTCACAGTAACCCGTGTTAGTAATAGAGTAATAATCTAAATCCCTTGGAATACAGATTATAGTAAACAATAATAACAACAATAGTAATTTAAAAATTTATAAGTACTTCAAATAATTCTGAAATCTGGGAATTGTCTATTATGGCAATCAAAGGTTTGATTTCATTTAAGAATTAAACAGGAGAAAGGAAATTACTTCAAAGAACTCCTACTGGACAAAGATAAAAATGGTGGAACTGAGATTTTCACTAGTGATTTCCAGAATGTGAACAAAACTCGGCATTGTTTACCATTAGATTAACTTTGAGCAATTCTGCTGGGAGATGTGTGCACTCTAGGAAACTGCCAGTGTCATACACAAGACTTCAGCATAATTATGGTGTCTTCATGGGGAAAGAAGCACAGTATTTCACTGGAGAAATGCAAATGATCCTTAGGACAGTGTTAATGTGCATCAGATTTTGGTGGGCAACCGACTGTGAACACAGAACCAATAAAATGAGCAGGAAAATAAAGAAAATAATCTGTTATGTGCCTGCTTTTGAAAAATTTCCCTAAATGTCTTAAGGCGTGAAACTAATCACACAAATATAAATATTATGTTCTTTGTTCAATTCTGAAAGAAGAGCAATACATATTAATTATATCCTCTGACAGTCAATTGGTTTTATCAATATATGTTCAGTACTCAGAATTACAGAATATTATTACAGTCCATCACTTAAACACCGCTTCTCACTGCTCCTGGAGTTGTTTTCACCAAGCTCATTGCTGTGATGTTAATTCTTTATCATGTATTATTAGTTAATATTCTAACCTCTTCTAAAAGCAGTTGAAAATAAGGGATGTTACGTCAGGTAACTCGAGGGCTGGGGTGCCTATTCGTGAGGACCCAACAATCTCTAATCCCCAGTCAGGCTCTAGATTCAGGAGTTAATTATGAAGGCTTAGCTTATTTATTTATTTATTTATTTATTTATTTATTTATTTATTTATTTATTTATTTATTTATTTATTTATTTTCATGGGCAGGCACCAGGGACCGAACCCGGGTCCTCTGGCATGGCAGGTGAGCATTCTTGCCTGCTGAACCACCATGGCCCACCCAAGGCTTAGCTTTTAACTGAATGACAAGAGGGTAAGCAGAGAGTTGGAGAAAGGAAAAAGAGTTTTAATCTGTTGTTTCGTTCAAATCAACCCTCCTTATCCCTAAGACAAATGGGGCTATAGGAAGAAAGTTATCGTACTGCCTCTAGCAGGAATTAGGTGCAACTTGGAGCATTAAATCAGATGACAAAACCCAACTCAGAAATATAAAAAGAACGAGCCAGCAATTTTCACATTGGTTTAGCCCAGTAATGGCCATTCAAAAGTTTGTGTCCATTCTAGAGGATTATTTGTGCCTTGAGATTCCCCTTGGTATTTAAATCCTTAAATTTAGGAAAAGCCAATTTCACCTTATTTCTTATATGTCCTTCATAGAAACTGTCTAATAATTGTTGGAAATTCTTTAATATACTCAGGACAGATTGAAAAGAAAATATTAAAATGTTAGGATAAAAGGGTAAGGAAGAGATAATGGTTCATAGAATAGTCTCTTGCTCCCTCCCAAACTTCTTGCTATTCTGCAAAACTGTCTCTTCAATCTTACCCAGTTACCCGCCATCATACTTTCTTTAAGCTCAGTGTCTTGACTGTTTCCAAGAATTTTGTGAAGTGACATCTCTGGAAGGATGAATGAGAATGGATAATTGGGATTCCATGATACCAATCCCAAAAAATGAAATCAAAGTGTAACACAAATGAAAGAAGAAAACTGATCCAAGGGATTGTCTGATTATAAATTCAAAGGCAAAGCTGTTTTTCACTATAATCCATTGCTTTATTCAATTCCCCAGAATCTTCACTACCATACTCTTTTTTAGATATTCTTCATTATCCACAAATACCCCCTACTAATATGTTTACTGTTGAAATCAAGTATAATTGTAATTTGGATTCCCTTAAAGCAAAGCTTGACATACAGACTTGCAGTTGGATTATTTAGAGGAAATTCCAGGAAGCAAAAGGGGCTGGGGGTGAGCCACTGTTGCTCAGTGGCAGAGTTCTCACCCCCCATGCCAGGAACATGGTTTCGATTCCTGGTGTCTGCCCATGCAAAAAACAAAAAAAAGGGGGAAAGAAAAAGAAAGACAAGCACACTGTGGGAAACAGAGATGAGGAGAGTACATCTCTTGGCTGGCTTCTTCATCAGCATGCAGGAGACTTCCTTGTGAGTGTTGGGTTTATCTTTACCTTTTCCATAAGCAGTATCAATATCCACCGAATTCCTTCATTTGTACCATTCCTTCAAATAAAATAATTTGGTAATATTTCCCTCCCTCCTCACCTTCCCCCCCAAAAAAAGTTCTTCAACTGGAGGATTGCAGTGTCTTGGATTTTAAACTATTTATTTTGTCTTTATTCTTGACTTACATGTATGGGGCAGAAAAAATACAAAATAATTCCATTTCATATAATTGATTATTTTTACTATAGTCTAGTTTTTCAGTGCTGTAAACAATCTGAAGAAGATTCAAAATATATTGAATAAAGGAGAAATAAGTTTCAAGGGACATTTTCAAGAATATTAACATTTGACCTGTGGGTAACTACATTCTATTTTTAACAATTTCTAAATATGAGTACAGAGAGAGTCACTCATTCTTTGAGATATATTTACTCAGACAACAAAGATGAATATGGCACAAACCTTGTCCCCAAAGAGATTTTTTTTAAAGATAAATGTTTGCCTTGTATAGTGTGCTGGTTTGAAAGGATGTATATCCCCTAGGAAAGCCATGTTTTAATTAAAATCCCATTTCGTAAAGGCAGAATAATCCCTATTCAATACTGTATGTTTGAAACTGTAATCAGATCATCTCACTGGAGATGTGATTTAATCAAGAGTGATTGTTAAACTGGATTAGGTGATGACATGCCTCCACAAACATTTGGGGGAATGAGAGATTCAGAGAGAGCAGACAATGCTGCAGCACCATGAAGCAGAGAGTCCATCAGCCAGTGCTTTGGGGATGAAGAAGGAAGACCTCTCCTGGGGAGCTTCATGAAACAGAAAGCCAAGAGAGAAAGCTAGCAGATGACACCTTGCTCACCATGTGCCCTTCCAGCCAAGACAGAAACTGACTGCGTCACCATGTGCCTTCTCACTTGAGAGAGAAACCCTGAACTTCATCAGCCTTCTTGAACCAAGGTATCTTTCCCTGGATGCCTTAGATTGGACATTTCTATAGACTTACTTTAATTGGGACATTTTCCTGGCCTTAGAATTGCAATGAGCAACTTATTAAATTCCCCTTTTAAAAGTCATTCCGTTTCTGGTATATCACATTCCTGCACTAGCAAACTAGAACATATAGTTTCATTTTTAAGTTAGTATTATTGATATCTTTCATGTTATCTTCTCATGTTATCTTCTTATATTTTTAAGAGGAAAATAGTATGAAAATAGTACTTTAAGTAAAAAGAAAAGCAAAATGGTACCACAGTATTTCCTCAGGCTCTGCAAAGTGTCAGGCACTTGGCTCAGATATTTACAAGCATTGCATATTTCATATAATGCTCATAGATAGCTCAAAAGGTCCATTTCACTATCTCTACTTTAATGATGAGCAAACTGTGATTCAAAATTGTGAAGTAACATGTTCAAGGTCACACAGCTAATGCATTAATAGAGCTCTGCGTTTATTCCCTGGCTTTCAACTCCT
The DNA here is from genome assembly GCA_004026745.1 of Myrmecophaga tridactyla. NCBI lineage: Eukaryota > Metazoa > Chordata > Mammalia > Pilosa > Myrmecophagidae > Myrmecophaga > Myrmecophaga tridactyla. Next base: position 25,913 of record PVIY010005536.1, read on the forward strand.
CTCATGAATCGGAATCACTGCAGAGTGTCAGTAAGACAAACTGTTCATGGTCCTTAGGGATGCTCAAAGCTACTTTCTTTCTATCTACAAGGAATAGGAGTCCAAACATTTGGTAAAGAGAGATTACAGTTAGAGAAACTAAATAGAAGTCCCAACTCTCTTTGCAGTAAAATTTATTCTGTGTGTTATTGAGGGTCGTGGAATACATGGAAATTTTGCCAAATAGCTAAAGAGAACTAAATCAATTATATTTCCTTAAAGGCAGGTTAGAAATCATCTGATTGTGGAGCTCAGAGTGGTTGGAATATTGTAGCAAGAAGAGCCTGTTGCAAGGAAAATCAAGAAAATATAGAAAGACTACCACCCTTAGGCTTCAAAAGGGAGGAAATTAATATGTACGATTGTAGTTTGGCAACATAAGAAAGGGATCTTACCAGCTTTATATAGCAACCACTGAATTAACATAGCCAAATACTACTTTATATCAATGGAAGCAATTTAACGCTATGGCAAATATATTCCAAAAATATTATAAATGGGTGAAGTACTTTACACAGAACACTGTTGTATTTGAGAGTTAAATTTAATTTATCCTAGACTAATGCCTTCCAAAGTTACTTCCCAGAAAAGGACTTGACTTCTTAGAAAGGCCAATGAAAGCTCAATATAGAAGGCAGCCAATGTAGGTCAAGGCTTAATTCTCTGTCTCAGGGAGGCGCTAATTCTATTTCCAACAGTGCTTGTTGGAGCTTATGCTCTGCCATGTCTCACTGTAATCATATCAGGGGAGGAACTGGTGCTTCCCTAATCATGTCCCACAAAACAAGGGTCAGAGTTTGTTTCCATATTCTGGCCTTTCTAGACCTTTCTGAACTGTCCTTAGATGAAAAAGCAATGGGGGGACCTCATCAGACTTTTTCCAATAAAAGGTGCTACACAGTACTGGTATCTTTTCCCTCTAGCTATATGCCATTACTGCATGACAGGTATTTAATCTATCAAAGATGAATATCCAAATGGATCTTAATATCAATCTTAATCAAAATCATTCCAATATTTGTGTTAGTAATGACTTGATAGAAATTCAGAATTCCAAGCTTCAGATATATCACATTTTCCAAGATCCTAGAGGAGGAAGAGTTTGAATCACCTTTTCTCTCAATTTTTTAATTGGACTGTTTGTTTCATAAGCCAATTATTTAACCATCATAATTTTTTACTTGGAAATACTAAATAAAGCACAGTTGTTTGTAAAATTTAGTTGGTATCTTCAAAATAATGGTGGTTTATTTTACTTTTAGATAACACTTGAGCCAAGAATAAAAAGCAACTTGGGAAGAGATTGGCTGGATCTAAGACATGGTGTACACATTTGCATAAAATGAAGTGCTATCTGTTTAATTGTAAAACTAAAGAACTACATTAATAATAACAACTAATTAATGCAGAGAAACTAAAAATTTGTAGCTGCCAATTTTTATTTTATTAACGAATCTTGACACACCAAGTTCTTATGGCTTTTTTCTCTTCCATACTTTTGCAATATCAAACTTACCTAGTCATAGAGGCAATTCACAATTCCTGACTTTATATATGTGTGTGTGTGTGTGTGTGTGTGTGTGTGTGCATATTTCTTTTTTAAGATGTCAGCAAAATTTTTATTATGTATCTGCTAGCGTAGAGAAATTCCAGGATTCTGCAGAATCTACATCATTTGACAATAACATTTAAAGCCCCAGTTCCTTCAGCACTAGAAATACCTTCCTACCAACAACCAACAGCAATTATATTTTGAAGATTTTTTTCTTTATACTTCTCAGTTCTACCTCACTCTTACTCTCTGTGTTTTGGGGAGAGATTTGATGTATATTTAATATACAATGTAGTCATTAATATTATATAATAAGGAAATTCTTCCATTTCCTACTATGTTAACTTGACAGACATGTTTTAATTAGGAAAATCCATCGTTAACGGAGTTTTGGCAAGCACATATTTTCTAGACAATGAGTAACCCATATTACCTCTCAGAGCATCAGTCTTCTCCATGTTGCTATAGGGAGTGCAGAGCTCTGTCTCTTCAAGAGTGCCTTCTTTTTGAAAATATCAAATTCCTGCACTGCTCTGCAATGGACTCTTTTTTTTAGGGTAATCAGATGGAAAGTTTATTAAGAATGCACATTAGAGGACATGCAATGCGGTCTCGCAAGATCAGAGAGGTGAGAGGCAAGAGGCCCCCACCCTGTAAGGCAATCTGCTTTTATAGATTTTTGTTCCTTTTATAATTTTATTAACTTTTTTACTATCCTCCCCTTTTCCCTTCTTTGTTGACGCTTGAAGGTAGATGGTATACTCAGGTGGGATTCAGAGATTTCTAGATCCCTTAATCTTAAGGGAATTTGGGTCGATGGTCCATCTTCTGAAGCTGCTTCATGCTCTCAGTGGATCACAGGCCCTCCCTGTGGTAGCACAGAAGTCTCTGATTATGCAGTTGAGGGTGGCTGGTTGAGCCTGAGGAAGGAGAGTGCAGCTTCTGACAAGGAAAAGTTTGTTGTGACAGGCTTCTAGTACAGATAAAAACAAACTGGGTGAGAAACTGTATACACAGTCTGAACAGAGGCAGGGACAAGCTGCATCTCAGGGTATTCTTTAGAGTTTTAGGAACACTGCTGTTTGGGGTTTGGCATATTAGTAGCCAAGTCCCAGATTTGTACATATTACCATTTGTAACATGTAGCTGAAATTTGCATAAGAAAAACAATCTATAATGATTTCTCAACTCTATTTGAAATTTCTTAGCCACTAAAAGTTCATTTTCCATTTGTGGTCAACTAATTCTATGATGCAAGGGCTAGAGTTGTCTTTGAGAGTCATGTCTCAGGTTGCTACAAAGACTTACATCCCCAGAAGCCATGTCCTATATAAGGGGGGAGGTAGTGAGTTTGTTTGCAGAATTTGACTTACAGAGAGAGAACATTTGAGAAACAAATGAGGTTGACTGAGGGTGACTCTTAGGTATTAATTAAAAGTGGGTTATTAAATTAAAAATCTTAGCTTTGCCCTTTAAGAGATTACGTTTCTTAAGGGCAAGCTCCTATTGCTTAAGAGAATATTAAGAATTACCCATATGGGGAAATTTAATAGTTCTATGTTTTTCTCTATCTTTTTTTAAGGGACTTTGCAAATATTTTAATTTTCTGATTAATATTTTATTCTTCGCTTTAGGTTCCATGTCAAATAAAGCTGAATTAGACAGGTTAAATTTGATGGTGTATGTCCTTGACTAGACAGGTTAAATTTGATAGTGTATGTGCTGGCTTGAAACATTTATATGTCCCAGAAAAGCCACATTCTTCAAATTCAATCTGATGGGGGCAGGTCTATTGTGGGGTGGAACCTTCTGATTAGGTTGCTTCCATGGAGATGTGACCCCAACCATTCAAGGTGGGTCTTAATCAGCTCACTGGAATCTTTTAAGAGGGAAACATTTCAGAGTAAGCTAAGACAGAGATGTTTGGAGATGCAGAGGGAAAATGTCCCTGGGGATGCCAGAAGCTGAGAGAGCCCTTTGAAACTAGAAGCCAGGAGAGAAGGACAGGAAACATCACCATGTGCCTTTCCATGTGACAGAGGAGCCCTGTTGCCAGCTGCCTTTCCTCCAAGAAGGTACCTTTCATTGATGCCTTATTTTGAACATTTTCACAGCCTTAGATTTGTAACTTTTAACTTAATAAATCCCCTTTATAAAATCAATCCATTTCTAGTATATTGCATTCTGACAGCTTTAGCCAACCAAAACAGTGTGCTACAGCAAATGTTAATTTTGGAAGCTTTACAGCAAAGTATTATAACTGACACACAAATTTGGTTGTTTTCATGATCTGTATTTTTTATGAAACCATGACTAATAATATGTAACATCATATAGATCAGTATTATGATATAATGTGGACAGTGAGAACATTATTAATTTGTAGGAATTTTAAACAATCTCTAAATATATGATTAGCATTTCACTGATGTAAATTTATCTAACAAAGGATAGAAAATCTCTTTTAATTATTGTAATACTTCTTTAGCACTTTATGTAATATGTTAAGCTATTTTATGTAATGTGCTTAACTATGTTAAACTGTTCCTTTTTGACAATTTTCCTTTAAGTTTGAGAAGACTTGTCTTCTGAAATAAAACTTGATAATGTCAACATAAGCTTCAACAAAGATGTTATTCTGAGACAATATACATATTTTATTTTTTAGGCAGAGTACTCAAATGGTTAAGAAAAACTTTTATAACTTAATCATTAAAAGCTAACTAACAATCTATATTATTTTAACAAAATTTGCTTTTTCAAACTTTCTACAACTTTCCACATCCATTCAGGACTGATAGTCAGCAATAACTACAACAAACAAAATTTACTTTCACAAATTTTCTAAAATTTCTCTATCTATTTAGGGTTAATAGTCAGCAATGACTAGAAACAAGATTCACACCAGGAATATGTTAGTTCACAAAATTAACATATTGCCAGATTGTTCTTTGAGGCAGCTGGAGGTTAATAAAGTGAGCTTCTAAGGCATTGTTAAAGCTATGGAGACTAATTTGAAATCCTTAGGGCAGCACTAACTTAAGTGAGCTGGAGAGGAATCCTATCCTTAAGTCCCTGCCATTCAAAAGCAAGTAGGTATTGAGAGTCAAGGTAAAGAGGGATATAAATATGTTTGTAAGATCTAGGACTGAGAATCTGAATGCAAACAGAGGCCACTGAACAGGCTCACACCAGGATGTCTTCTTCCCAAATGGACAGTGTTTTGGTTTGCTAAAACTGTCAGAATGCAATATACCAGAAATGGATTGGCTTTTATAAAGGGGATTTATTGAGTTATGGTTTCATGTCTGTGAAAATGTACGAATTAAGGCACAAAGAAGAGGATACCTTCTCTCAGGAAAGGCTGATCATGTCCAGGGTTTCTCTGTCACATGGAAAGGCACATGGCAACGTTTTCTGTCCTTCTCTCCTGGCTTCTGTGTTCTAATGGTTCTCTCAGTTCCTTTTTCAACCCCAGATGTCTATGTCTCTCTGCTCTAGGTATTGGTTCTGAGCCCTCTCTCTGTTTTCTACTTTTTATTATTTTCATACAGGGCTTAGTAAAAGGAGTAAGACCCACCTTGAATGGGTGGGGTCACATCTTCATCTAATCAATAGGTCCCACCTAAACAATAGGTCTGTCTCCACAAGATTGATTTATGATTAAAAGAACATGGCTTTTCATACCAGAGATCCAGGTTTGATTCATGGAGCCAAAAAAAAAGGAACATAGATTTTCTGGGGCACATAACAGTTTCAAATCACACAGATGCATTTATTTGCTTAAGGTTCTTCTTTGGGATGCCAAGAGGCATTGATCTAGTAGAAGCCTTGGATGAATTGACAGTTAAACACTGGTGAATTAATAGTAAACAAGGCAGTAAACACTAGCTAAGTTTACTAGTTTTAATGTGGCCCCAAGAAAATGAAGAATATCCCACCCTAGAAGAGGGGGTAAGACATTCAGAGACACCAGAATGTTCTCAAGCTCACAAAGGAGAAGGGTAATGAAGGTCTTAGCTTTGGCTTTACCATTAACTCCCATAACTAGGCAAGACTGAGGGGAGGTAGGTCTAGAGTGGCAGTTTCAGGACACAGTGGCTCTAGTATTAAGAAATTAATAATATGGACTGCCTCATCAAGTGTCAGTCACCCAAAGCTCCTGTGATGGTTAGATGTGAAGTGAGAGGAACCATTAGCAGCTTCAGGCACGCTCAGTCTTCTTTATGTGTCAGGAGCAGGGTTCTGGGGGCCATCCCATCCCTTTTACAGGAGATAGTGCAGTCCCTGGGTCCAATGAACATGTTGATGGCACCCTGGGGCAGGGTCTCAGTGGGTCCCAAGGTTGAGAGTTGTCTCAAGATTTCTGGTACTCTCTTGCTTGTGGCTCTCCAACCCACAGTCAAAACATGTCCCTTGAGGCTTAGAGCCATGATTTGGGGGACCTCCAGGAGACAGGGTGCTTTTAGCAGTGACCGCAATCAGCTGAGCCTGTACTCTTGTGGCTTGCTTACCTCCCTTTGCTTTCTCCTCCTCCTAGTTCTTTTCTTGATGTTAAAGATAGGCTAACAGGCAAAACATGGGCCCATGAAGAGTGGTTGCAGCTTTCTCTGAATGTCAGGGGCAGACTGGCTGATGAAATGAATGCTCAACAAAATCCATCTTCCTGGGAATCCAGACTTACATTATTATCCCTTTTTGGATTTCCACTAACATCCCCTGGAGGGAGGATCACCTTCCTGATGATCTTCTTTTAAAACTTGTTTGTTTAAAGGCGTAAGAAAATGTAGCACCAACCCTGTTAACTGCATTAAACTAAAGGAGATCACTCAGAAGAAGGAGGAAAAACTGCCCTCTTTTTGTGAGTGCACATGTGGAGGACCTCTGAGTTTATTTTGTTACTTTAATCTAAGATGCCATGGTCCCTGAGGCAAATACTCATTTGAATACTTATCTCACCAATATGAACTATTTATAATTATCACTGCCTGACATGCTAACCAAGTAACTGCATGTCCAAAGGCATGTCATTCAATGATGAGCAGGCAGTAAATTAATGATCACAGTCTATTGTTATTTCTGGTTTAGCCCTTGAAATAAGTAGGCCATATTTTTCTGTATTACTTTTTCCTGCTGAGAGAAAGCCAATAATTGTGTACATGATTCCAGGTAAAGAACTGCATTATGTGTGTATGATGAGGCAATAAGCATTACAATACCTTTGTAAAGTTTGCTACTTGGTGGCAACAACCTGTCTTTTCTGTAATCTTACCTCAACCACTTTAACTCCATATCCTCTTTTCCCTTTGAATATATGAATTATAGATGTTTATTTGAAATGAGTATTGTTACGTTTTCATAAAAGTCTTGTCACCATGGATTAATTTTGGAAGTAATCCTTTTACCCTTATGGTACAGAATTCTTCAAAATTAGTAGTAGCTGTACAGCTGAGGTATTTGTCCTCATGGATCCACGTGATGCATTATATACTTGGGCATTTAATCCCTGTCTATCAATGCATATTATTTTGTCTTTTCTGACTTTCTCTTTCATGTCAGAATCTTAAGATGTTTTGATGATGTTATTATGGAGTGAAGGCCTTTGTGAGAGAGACACTGACATTATTAGAGAATGGCTTTATCTGTTCTAGAGATTAACATAAAATCTTGCTATGTAAATTAGTTAAACCAGATTTACTAATAAACAATTGAAGTTGTTTTAAATAGCAGCAATAATAAAGTGGTGGACTTGTGGTCAAATTTGCAATGCTGGAAGACATATATAAAAGCTACAAAATAAAGCAAGGACATTTTGTTTGGTTTGATTTTTAAGTAAGTAATGGGTTGGAAAAAATATTACCCAAAATACACAAATATAAAGGAACTTTTGTACTTAATTAGGAATTGAGCATTCAGCCCCTACTACTATTCTGGAAAACAGCTGTCATCAAGGTGATATAGAAGATTTATAAATTTCAGATTTACTGTATTAAATTTGACCAAGTTCAAAAATATGTAAAATAATCTATTATTTTCACATAAAAGATGGAGATTTTACTTACATTTGAGCTTCAAAAGTGAATGAGTTGAAAACACTTTCAACCTTTAAATCCAATCCAAATATTATCTTTAAGATTCTAAGAAACATTGTTCTAGAGACACTAGAAGAAATTATTAAATTATGAAATTTAGAAAATAATGTAATTGCATTTTAAGTTGGGAATATATAGGATATACATTTATTAAAATTTATATAGTTATATACAAAGAACCTAACTAAAATATAGAATAACGAACAGCTGTGCATTGCCTAAACAATAGGTACCATGACTTTAGAGGGGGAGAGAACCTTGGGGAACCTAGAAAATGTCTATGATAGCAGTACCTGTTCCCCAGGATCATTATGAGAGTTTGACAGCAAAATATCCAGCCTTGACAGCCATTGTTCCAAAATATGACCAGTCACAGATGTCCTCTTCCTTTAACGATGAATATGGCTTCCTCTTTTAAAATGTCCTCAAACTGCTTACTTGCATCCTTGTAGCTTACCACGGACTGCCAATAAATCTGAAGACCAAGTAGAAAGCACTACACTTCCCTCCACGCCATCTCCAAAAATCTCACTTAAATAGAACTGATTGTCCACCAAAGACTGTCTCAGCCTTTCTTCTTTTTACACTGTAAAATTGCCCTCTGTTTTAGTTTGTCAAATGCTGCTGGAATGAAATATACTAGAAATGGGTTGGCTTTAGAAAGGAAATTTATTAAGTTATAAGTTGACAGTTGTAAGGCCATGTAAATGTCCAACAAAGGCATCCAGAGAAAGATACCTTGACTCAAGAAAGGGCAATCTGGGAATGCACATGACTGGCATCTGCTAATCCTTTGGCTTCTGATTTCAAATATCTCCCCAGAGGGTGTTTTCTTTCTGCATGTCTTTGTGTCAGCTCTGAGCTTTCTCCAAAATATTTCCTCTTTTAAAGAACTCCAGTAAATTAATCAAGACCCACCCTGAATGGGTGGATTTACATGTCCATTTAATAAAAAGTTCACACCCGCAATTGGGTGTGTTACATCTCCATTGATACAATCCAGTCAAAGGTTCCACCTCACAATATTGAATTAGAATTAAAAGAAACATGGCTATCCCCACAAGATTGAATCAGGAAAAAGGACATGGCTTTTCTGGAGTGCATAACAGTCTCAAACCAACACACCTGCCTCTCTAATATCTTTGAAACACTGCTGAGAAAAAAAATGACGTTCAATGGATTTCCTTGACACAAGTTTATGAATAAATGGCCACTTATGTTTGTTGCAGATTTAAATTTGTCTTCAATAAGAATAGTGGGCAACTTAATTATTTTTATTGATGGTTTAATGCCATCAAAGACCAACAAAGTTGGATTATGTTAATTTAAATATCAAATTTATTTGCAATGTCTTTCTGCTCTGAGAGTATAGTACTGAAGTCTAAATATACTTGAAAATTATGATAACATGTTGTGACAGTGTGAAATGATTTATGTACCCTAGAAAAGCCATGTTTTAATCCTAATCAATATTATAGAGCAACAATTTCTTCTAACCCCTATTCAATACTATAGGTTGGAAACTTGATTAGGTTATCTCCACAGAGATATGACTCAATTAGTTATGGGTACTAAACTTGATAAGACGGAGATGTGTCTCCACCCATTCTATGTGGGTCTTGATTAGTTTACTGGAATCTTATAAAAGAGGAGACATTTCAGAGACAGTCCTTTTTTTTTTTTTAATACATGGACAGGCACCAGGAATCAAACCCGGGTCCTCTGGCATGGCAGGCAAGCGTTCTTGCCTGCTGAGCCACCATGGCCCGCCCAAAGACAGTCCTTTTTGAGAATGGAGAGAGAGCTGCAGAACCATGACAGAAGGATAAGAGAACCAGAGTCCACTAGCCAGCAACCTTTGGAGATGAAGAGGGAAAACACCCCCTGGGGTGCTTCATGAAGCAAGAGGCCTGCAGACACTGCCATGTTCACCATGTGCCCTTCCGTCTGAGAGAGAAATGTTAAACATCATTGGCCCTCTTGAACAAAGCTATCTTTTCCTGGATTCTTTAGATTGGACATTTCTATAGACTTGTTTTAATTTGGACAATTTCACAGCCTTAGAACTGTAAGCTAGCAACTAAATAAATTCCCCTTTCTAAAAGCTGTTCCATTTCTGGCATATTGCATTCTGGCAGCTAGCAAACTAGAACATATGTTTTAAAAGTTATTATGCATAATTTATTTTGGAATCCTGTTTTTTTTTTACTTAAAATGTTCAAAAATTAAAGTGATAAAGAAAGAAATCAAAAGATTTCTAAAATTGGACATAATAATTTTAAAAATCATATTGTTAAAGGGCAATTTTTAAGAAAAATCTTGGCTTTCACTTTCTCATACCTAAACTTCAGCATCAAGTCCTGAAGGATGATAAATTAAATATTTTTTTTTAATTTTTTTCCTTGTGGCTAACTCCATTATTCTACATAATTTTATTATGTTCCTATTTCTGGATTTTTCAAAATCAAAATGGTTAATGAACTCACCAGAGCCACTATCCAACCCTACCAGCCTTCTTTCAAATTTGATTGGCCTATTATTTTTTTCTGTCAGTTACTGTGCTGGTTTGAAACTATTTTGTACCCCAGAAAAGCCATGTTTTTCTAATCCATTCTTCTGGGTGCAGAACTATTGTTGGGTGACAACTTTTATTATGTTGTTTCCAAGAAGATGTGACTCCCCACCCATTCAAGGCAGCTCTTAATCCTTTTACTGAGGTCCTCTATGAAGAGAATAAAAGATTGAAATCAGACAAAGAGCTCAGAGTCGATACAGAGAGCAGAGAGATTAAACCAAGCAAAGGACACAGAGGGAGAGAAATATTCCAGAGACACTGAGAGAAGACTTGCAGGACACAGAGAGCTCAGAGAAGTATCCCTGGAGAAGCAACAAGGAACCACAGATGCTTAGATTGAAAAACACTGGAAACAGAGGCTGAGACCAATGGAGCCCAGGAGTAAGGGCCTGGCAAACATCACCATACACCTTCCCAGGTAACAGAGGAAACCTGGATCCCAGCAGCCTTAACTCACAGTCAAAGTATCTTCCTCTTGATGCTTAATTTGGACATTTTCATGGCTTAAGAATTGTAAATTATAACTTAATAAATCCCTATTTTAAAAAGCCTAACCATTTCTGGCATTTTGCATTCCAGCAACTTTAGCAAAACAAAACAGTTACACTTATAATCGTATGACATATATTTAAACTTATTTCTCCTTCAATTAAAATCAGGTGAGACCTCTTTACTTCATGCCATATAAAATGAGGAAATTAGTGTCCCTATAATTTTCTCTATCTCTTCTCTCCCCTTCCACTTCCCAATATCTACAGTTATTACATTGCTTCTGCATTCTTAAGCTTTATAACATTTATATTCTATTTTGTAGCCATAATGAAATATTTATTGATTTGCCTACATGTTTACAAAATGAAATAAATCAATAAATAGCATTAATGCTATTGTACTTATAAAATTATGGCTTATTAAAGAACTAAGTAATGTCATTGGATCTAAAAAAAGAAATGTGATACCTATGCTAATCACCTGGGCCTCTTCAAGGTTGAAATATCAGAAGTGAAGAATGAATTACCTTTTCTTTTACCACACCAATCAAGAATTATAGTAAATTTTCATTTGCTTAATATTTGGATCCAGATTTTCTTATATATTGTTTTGTCTATTTGTAAATTTTTATTTCCCTGCGCTCTCTCTATTATCACAGTAAATGTCTGCATCATATGTCTAAGATTATTTACTCTCTTAATTATACGACATGTTGCAGTGTATCTCCTTTGTTTTTTTTTCACAAATTCTACCCGGAGCACTGTAATCTCCAACCTGGCCCAGCTGGCAAATTTCACTCGTTTTTATGATGACTTTCCTGAATGTATTCCTTTTTTAAGAACATTGTTTTTAGATCAAGTATTCTTCTCTTTTCTGGATTCATTTTCTAATTTGGCTTTATTTTTTTTAAAAAAGTTTAGCAAATACTTTTTCCCTCAGAAAGGATACACAAGCAGAAAACTTGTGAATCCTTGAATTTTCAACCCATCTTTATTCTGCCATGGCACTTGATAAGGACATTGTGGAATTAAATAAAAACATGGTTAGACGAACTCTGGAAACGAAGAGTCTGTCTCCTGCCACTTGGTGACCTTGGAAGGGTTACTTATCTTCTTTAGGCTTCCAAAATGTCATCCAAGAAATGAAATTACAGCAGCATTTAACTCACAGGATGAAATCATCTAGTGCAGGTAGAGCTCTTAGAATAATGCTTGACCCACTGTGAGAAAACATAAGTGCAGGCTATTAGTAGCATATGGGTATCCAGTCCTAGGTTGAAGTCATTATCTCACAAAATGTAAAACTTATTGCCACTTTGTGGTCCAGAAAGAAAAATCTCATCAGTCTGGGTCTATTCTTTTCAGGTAATCTGTTTTCCTTTTGCTTATCTGTTTATTTGTCCTTAAAATTTTTAAGATCTTCTCTTTGCCTGTGATTTGTTCTGGATAATTGATTTCTTCATCATGCCCAACCTTTGATGGGGTTTTTGATAAAAAGGCTTATGTCTTCTTTGGAAAATTTTCTTCTATAATTCTTGGATTGTATACTTGAATTTTGTCTTCCTATCCATTTTCTTTCTTCTCTGTTTCTGTTCACACTTGGAAGCAACAACTTATCCTCATCTGAATGCATACTCAAAAATGTATTACTTATAAATCTTTTCTAAGTAAGTACTGGATGCTCTTTTTTTAGTCAATTAATACATTAATCAAAATTAAGAAATCATGTATATCGATACTATGTTCCAGGCACTGTCCTAGGCTCTGATGATATAGCTTGATCTTGTCATCAAGATAGATAATGATGTGATTCTCATGAACCTAACATTCTATGGATGAAAATATCAGTAATAATGTTGTGAAGAAACTAAACATCAAAACATGTCAGAGATTAACTGATTATAGCCTGTGTTTCCTATCTGATGTTTGCAACATTTATGCATATCATCCTATAGACCAGTGGTTTTCAACCAGGACTGTTCTCCCCTGGGGTGGGGGGAGCATTTTGGCCTGGGCTTTAGGCATTTTTGATTGTCACAACTTGAGGACGCTACTGGCATCTAGTGTGTAGAGGCCAAGGATGCTGCTAAAGATTCCAGAGTGCAAAAAGAATTATCCAGTCCAAAATGTTAGTATTACCAAGGTTAAAATCCTCTGCTATGGATACAGCATAAGTTCTTTAATTAATTTTTAACGTTTTTCTCTTTTGAGTTTGGTAGGGAGAAACATTTCTTCTCTATTCTTGTTTTCTTCTATCGATCAAGATATCAATGTAACATCACTGGCCTCCGTCTACATCTCCCCCCTAGTCTCCCAGAAAGGACTTTCCTGACTGTGAATTTGGGGGAAGAAACAGAACATGCAGAGCCCTGACTTTCCCTTAGCTCTGCCATGCCATTTAAAGGGCACTCTGCTCTTGTGGGGATGGATGAAGGGGCTGGCAGTTTGGGAACCCAACAATCGATATATTGTTGAGATATAAGAACATTTCTGTAAAGAAATATACAGTGCAATTTTATAAATCAAATAAAAGCACATGGAAACAAAGGCAGGTGAATTTAACCTCTGTTGGTGGTTTACGAATCATAGACATTATTCCTTGGTGGAGTGCAGCTTATAGACTAGGGTTCCAAGTTTTAATTTAATTTTATTGATTCAGGCTAATGTAGTTACTTTTAATTTCTGTTTCATGGATAAGAAGCATTATTATTTATAAGTTTGTATTACTTATAAATTTGTTTCCTTTTGAGTGTTTTTTTTCCTACCACTCTTCTCCTGGGCTCTCAGAAAAGCCACAGTTTTCTGGGCCCCCTAGCTAGATGCTGGACATAATGACTTTTGTAGACACCAGGTACATGCACTCAGCAAGGACATGCGACTTGGCCAGGTTTGTGGGGCCATTAGAGTTTATGCTACCATAGATAGATATTCCTTGAAGCTCTCAGAATCAAAAAGGGATGCCATAACTATCAACATTTGTGTATGCTGCCTTAGCATCCATCTTACTTTGACTAGGCCACTTGCCTCGATGCTGATCTTTGGCTTAGTTAATAACCAGCTTTCTAGCCCTGAGACACAAACTCTCTCAGAGCCCAGTCTTGTCCCTGTATCCATGCACACCACCCCAACATCTCACCCAGAGCCCACAGCCGGTACCAAATGATAGGCTAACCATCCTCACCTCCCTTCACCCCCTGTCTCTTTCCCTTTTCCTGTACCTTTGCTTTAAGCAAAGCTGTCCTTGACTCCCTGCAGGTTAGTCTACTAAGCTTCACCTCTGGAACACAGAGACATAAGCCCATGGTCACTCTTACTTATCAACTGGTTCAACCACCAAAGTCAGTTGAGCTTCCAGTTGACCCCTCATCCACCCTTCTTTCTCTGGGACCTGTAAGTAAAAAACTTTTCTCATGCATTATGGCCTTTGTTTCCCTCTGGGTCACAGCTGGCCTCTTCCTGGACCCAAATTTAATATCCAATTTAACTAATGTGAAATAAGGAATTAAATTAAATTTAAGATAAAACCAGAAATACATTACCATATTGAAAAAATATGACACAGATTTGTTATTCTTCAGGCCCAACTAAAATTCTGTCCCAAACCCCTCTAGCTTCCAGCTAATAGCTTAATATGTTTAAACATTTTTTAAACTACCTATTTTAATAATCTCTTGAATAATCCATACTTCTTAAGACAATTCCCTGAAGGTAACTCACAGAACTGTGCCAAGAATTCTTAAGATTACTTATATGTATATAAATATATAGATTCATATTTATAGTGTTTTCACTCCAAAACAACTTACACAACTGCATACATATGAATTTGCACAAATCAAATAATTATTAGTTGGTATATAATAGCTATGAAAGCATTCAAAGGGACTTGCATTTTATAAACCAACACATCACCCCATCAAACTTTGATATGTAAATTCATGATCTTCACTGGTCCAAACTCTGTCATTTATAGTTGATTATAGTATATTTCCATATGCTTATATAGTACATAAAGTAGTCAATTGAAACCTTGGTCTTTTATTATAAAATGTCTGGAGAATTTTTCAAAGCTCAGCTTGCATTAATGACTTTTTCAATGTATACCATACTGGAAAGCGAATATATATATATATTTTATATTTTTGCCTTCATTTGTCTTAATGTAACTGATCCAATTTTCTTGTAGATTAAACTAAATGAACAGTCTAACTCAATACGCAGTTTAATGTGAATTTTTGTATATAAATGTTGGTGGTGATCATTTGATACACTGAAATAATTACAGCCTAAATAAATGCATTATTTAGACAATATTATTCTCAATACATGTTATAATTATTGGCAAATCAGACAATGTAAGACAATAACAAAGATTTTTAAATGTTAAAAATGGGAGGTAGAGGATGAATAAGAGAAGTGCATATTAAGTTGCAAAAAAATAATATTAAACATAAAAATTTCCTCCTCTCTTACAGAGGGGAATAAAGGATTCTGTTAAATCCCTTAATGTTACCAATTGAAAAGATTATATATCATACATGTATTTTTTTTCTTTTTCTATTTTTCTTTACTCCTTTCTTCCTCTCTTTCTTTCTCTTACCCTCCTCCCACTTTTTTTTAACAAACTAAGCACAAGTGAAATAAAATATACTGTATATTTATTTGTTTCCTTACTTGACATGTTCTCCTGTATGTCTCCAAATTAGCTGGGGATGGAAGAAAAAACTAAACAAAACAGATCTTATAGAGGAAAATATACAAAAAAGAAAATTATAAATTGTAGAAAACATCAAATATGCTATAACTAAGGGATCTATGTGGAAAATAAAGCAAATTGTCAAAAAAATGGATGTACATCGTGTTTGACTTAATTTGAATTTTAAAAATGCAATGTAATAATCATATTTAGATTACCAAGCAATCAAAGGAGAGATACATAACAAAAATATGGAGAAAAATTTTTAAATGGGAATTTTAATAAATGTCTTTCCTCCCAAATGGAAGGTCGAATTCGAAATCACACCCCCAAATAGTAACTAGGTAGGAAACACTCCAAAACTGAGTATAGCATCTTATACTGTGTAATTCTGCTAAATTCATAATCATAAAAACATTGAAAATATTAAAGAAATTTTAATACTTTTCCAAACAATAAAGAATAAAAATAATTTAGATAAATATTCACCTCAAGAAGGTAAAATAAAACAGCAACAAAACAAATTGATACCAAAATAAACTTAAGGACATCAGGAGGAAGAAACTAATATATGTTGGGGGTGGGGGAAAAGATTTAAAAAACTATTAAAGATTAATTCTTATATCATTAGATTAACATATATGAACATCTGAATTACATTTATACATTTCTAAAAATATATAGTTAAGATTTAGAAAATGGAATTGGGTAAATAATTTTGGAAGAGATTTATAAAGTCATCAAAAACTGGTCTTGTAAAAAATTCTACTCATTCAATTACTCAGAACACAACTTTTTTCTTTTCTTTAGAGTTAAATATTTTCTAAGTCAATGAATCTGTTTCAGAATATTAAGAAGGAAATTCAGAATAACACGAAAGGATAAAAAAATTAGAACATGCAAAACAAAGTTAAATGTAATAATGTGGAAACATTTTGAAATGAAACTACAGAATTCTACTGATATACATTCAAAATAATAAATCTTTGAAAAAAATAATGATGGTCATCTTGGGCAGGAAGACTTCCTATTGTAAAGATGTTGATTTTCCCTAATTAATACTCATCAAAATTCTAAAGCAATTTCTTTTTTCTTTCTTTTTAACTGAAGTCATTTTGATTTCATTTGGAATGGCGAACATGTAAAAATAAGCAGGGACTTTTTAAAAAGATGTGTTCTAGTTGGAATTGTCCTTACTAGAGATTAAAAATAATAACAAAAAGCAATAAGAAAGTAAATATAGACAGTACAGAAATAGTAAACATGGAGATTAAGTGCATGATATTTATTTTCTTTACGTTAACAAGTAATATTTGAATTACTGTGTGGTAAGGAATTTGGCCCCACCCAAACAAAGATCTAACCTTTGTCTTGACTCTCAGGAGTATCTTCCAAACTCTTGGATTTTCTAGAATGATAGTATGGCCTCTGGTATTCCTGGTGGGCCTTGAACCAAGACCACACATGATAGTTTGGCTAACAAGGTGACTAATAGGGGCACTCAATAGTGTACATGAATGAGATGACTTAGGGTAGAGCCAGCCCACTGGTCACTTGAGAATACCAACCATGTAACTGTAGGGCTGGAATTGGAGCCATGTAACATTGGCCTACTCCCCCAGGAGAGGAGGGGGCTGAAGACTGAGTTCAACCAAGAAGGCAATGATTCAATCAATCATGATGATATAATGAAATCCCAATAAAACCTCTGGACACTGAAATTTGGGTAGGCTTCCTGGATTGACAGTGATCAGTGTATATTGTTACACATGAATGCCAAGATGGTAATATGTACTTGAGGACGACAAAAGATGTGCATTTGGAAGCCCTCCCAGACCTCACCCTAGGAATTTTTTTCCTTTGGGGAGTTCATTTTCCAATAATAAAACTGTATTCTTAAGTATAGCACCTTCTCACATTCTGTCAGTCATTCCTGCAAATTATTAAAATTGAGAGTAGTTTTGAAAAACCCCTGAACTTGGAACTGGTGTCAGAAGTCTTGAACAGAGTTGGTGCTCTAGAGGGCTGTGTTCTTAATCACAAATTTGACTAATTCCTAGTAATTATTCATTAAATGGTTTTATTATTTATTATTCTTCCAGAGGAGGAATTTGTAACCACACTACATATACCATCTCCGTAACACAGCAGATTATGTCAGGTAAATTAATATTTATTTATTATTGAGTTAAACATTGAGAAAAAAGAAATAAAATATGGAAATGACTTCACTCTTAAAATAATTCAAAATGGATAGAAAATGTAAATGCAAAAAATCAATAATCATTAATGCACTTGAATAAATCTTCAATATTGTTGGCCAGCCAGAAGATACCTACCCTAGGAGGAAGCAAGGCTTCTGGCCTCTGAAACCAAGAGCCAATAAATCCTGTTGTTAAACCTATCCATTGTATGGTATTTGTTTTAGCAGCCGAAAAACTAAAACACTCCCTTACAGTTAGATTGGAGCTACGTATATTTTGCCCAATAGATTATGGGTAAAAGTGTTCTAAGTCCCTTTCAAACCTGGTCTTCTAACACAATCTACATGGTGCTCTGGTTCTCTCTTCCCCTGTTGTGCACAGCAATCATGGAACCCACATATTTCAGGTAGTAAAGAGAGCCACTCCAATCACATATTATGTAGTATGAGTAAGAAATAAACCTCTATTATGTTAAAACAATGTGATCTAGTATTAATTTGTTCATACTATATATTGTATCCTATCCTAAAATAGTGATACTTACAAGATTGATAGAATTGAGATGATATCCAGTGAAAGTAAGCAGCTGAAGGACAGAGATGGTACATGTGAGATGGCAAGATGATCCCATAAAATTAATTTATTAGTAGAATTAGAAACTTGCATCTAGAGATGAAAAAGAGAAATACAAACCACTTCAATCATCCCCAAAATGACTGAGACCAATGCTAGGTTTCATATAACAAGTGGGCTACTATATCAAGCCATTTTAATTTGAAGCTCAAAACACAAAGTGAACCCAGTACAATGGTATTCAGTAATAAAAACATTTATTGGGTACACAGGTAGTTCAGTGGTAGAATACTTGCCTCCCATGCAGGAGATCTGGGTTCAATTTCTGCACTACACCCACCTCCCCCCCCCAAAAAAAAGACCACTTATCAAGGTCTTTCTACATGCTAGGTGCTTTGCTAAACATTCTGGTCTCATCATTAATTTTTATTCAATTCTCAAAAAAATTCTGCCTACTGTTACTCTACTATGACATAATAGAATACTTAATTTAATACTTAGTAGAATATTTAATTACTTAATATACCCAAGTATGTAAGTAAATTACCAAGGGACATATAGCAGCTAAGTAGCAGAAGAGGGATTTGAACCATCTTTTCATGCCACAGCAGGAACCTGGAACCACATTATATATATACAACCTCCATAATGCAGGGAGATATGTCAGATAAATTCATAGTCAACCATATTTTCCAGTAAACTAATGTAAAATAATCTTCTATTAAATGTAGCCATACATCTGCACATTCTAGTAAGTCACCATTCAATAGAATAGGAAGAACTGAGCGCAGTGCCTTTAATTTTGATTAACTTAATTTTTCACTTTCAAAATCTGGCAAGTACAATAACATAGAGTGAAATGTTGCTCTGATAATGTTTCTTCCTTGCTTTTAAATCTATCTAAATTTTTTTTCTTTCCTCATTTTTTAGATTCTGTTTTTTAATAATAAAATAATTGCTCTCTTTCTGTAGTGTTCAGGCCTCTCTGTGGTCCATTGCCATCTGTGTCTCCTCTCTTCTCTCCCTCTCTCTCTCTCCCTCAATGCTTACATTCTAACTACATTCCTTCTTTCTCTTCTTTGAACACAGCAAATTAATTTCTCCTTAGAGCCTTATTCTCTCTTCCTGCAGCTGCCTTGGCCTAGCTCTTCAAATGGCTTTCTCCATCTCATTATTTAAGTTTCAATTCCTCAGAGAGACTTCTCCTTGCCAGCCAATAAGAAATGATCCACTTCCATCAAATAAATGATTTATTTTCTCTATGGTGCTAATCGTGCTGTGAAATGTTCTTATTTATTTATAGTTTTATTTACTTCTTGTCTTCTCCAATAAAAATGTTAGTTCAAAGAAGTTAGAGACTTGATTTTTAGTTTGCCTATACATGCCCCCCACTAAGACTCTTGATGAATACATGAATGACAGTATATGTGATTCCTTCTGGGAACAAACAAAAAACAAGATAAAACCTGAGAAGAATTATTGCAATTATATAGTATAATGGAAAAGAACTTGGCTCTTGTATTAACTCTACTTGTGATTTTCCACTTTTATTATCTCTTATGGCTTATTTGTAAAATGGGAATAAAAGTACCTGATATATAAGTTTCTTATGAAGAGTATGTGAACTAGTATTTACAGAGTGGTTAGAGAATGCCAGGTACATAAAGAGTTAAGTAAATATTTGCTAAAGAATAAACAATTCAGATTATGACTTGAATTCCACAAGTTTCTTTCTCTCTTTTCAGATGTCCCTTATTCAATGACCAAATCTTTCTATCAAAAACAAGTTTGAAATTGGATCCAATGATCTAGTCATTACCTCTCCTTTAAAATGTCCTCATTTTAGTAATATGTGTCTGGCTGCCATTATTCCAAGTAGTTTTTCACTCCAGATCAGGGTGCGAATGCATTATTGTGTTCCCTACCCCCAGCCCCATTTATGTTAGGGGTGGGGAACATGGCAATGTATCTTGTCTTCACAGAGTATAAATTCGATTCTGAATTTTCCATAATACTGAATAATGCTAACAACATTTATTTGTTGGAGTTTTAAAAATACTTTATTTTAATTGGAATATATATTATTTTCAGACTCCCTCTGCACTCTGTACTTCTAAGAAGTTTCTTTTAAATTCTTTCTTTAAGTAAGGTTCTTTTCCAAAGTATTTTATACTGGAAGAATTCACTTAGCACTATCATGGATATGATTGTCCAAAAAATCTGGCATAATATTTCAAGACCACAGAATTATGTGTTTAAAACCAGATCAAGTATTTGACAAGATTTGGACATTTCTTAGTGAGTCAAAAGTTAAGATGTCAATTCTACCTAAACTGATTTATAGATTCAATGCAATACTAATTAAAATCCCAAAAACATACTTTTCAGAAATAGAAAAACCAATAGCCAAATTTATCTGGAAGAGCAGGGTGCTCCAAAAAGCTAAAAATATCCTAAGAAAGAAAAATGAAGTCAGAGGTCTCACACTACCTGACTTTAAGATGTATTACGAAGCTATAGTGGTCAAAACAGCATGGTACTGGCAAAAAGATAGATATACTGACCAATGGAATCTAATAAAGTGTTCAGATATAGACCTTATCATCTATGGCCAACTGATCTTTGATAAGGCAGGCAAGCCAACTCACTTGGGACAGAACAGTCTCTTCAATAAATGGTGCCTAGAGAACTGAATATCCACATACAAAAGAATGAAAGAGGATCCATATCTCATATGCTATGCAAAAATTAACTCAGAATAGATCAAAGACCTAAACATTAGATCTAAGAACATAAAACTTTTAGAAGGAAATATCTTATAAATCTTATAATAGGAGATGGTTTCCTAGATCTTACACCAAAAGCATGAGCATGAAGAAAGAAAGAAAGAAATGGGAACTCCTCAAAATTAAACACTTTTGTGTATTAAAGAACTTTATCAAGAAAGTAAAAAGACAGCCTACATAATGGGAGTCAATATTTGGAAAAGATAAAAGTTTTATCCCAGGTAAAAGTCTAGTATCCAGAATATATAAAGAGATTGTTCAACTCAACAACAAAAAGACAGACAACCCAATTATAAAATGGGCAAAAGACATGACAGACACTTCTCAGAAGAGGAAATACAACTGGTTAAAAGGCACATGAAAAGATGCTCAACTTCACTGGATATTAGGGAAATGCATATCAAAACCACAGTAAGATATCATCTCATACCCACCAGAATGGCCATTATCAATGAAACAGAAAACAACAAGTGCTGGAGAGGATGTGGAGAAAGAGGCACATTTATTCATTGCTGGTGGGAATGTCAAATGGTACAACTGCCAAGGCCAGCAGTTTGGCAGTTTCTCAGGAAGCTAAGTATAGAATTGTTATATGATCCAGTAATACCATTGTTAGGTATCTACTCAGAGGACATGAGGGCAAGGACACAAATAGACATTTTCACACCAATGTCTATAGCAGCATTATTACAATTACCAAGCGATGGAAACAGCCAAAATGTCCATCAACAGAAGAGTGGCTAAACAAGCTGTGGTGTATGCATATGATGGAATATTATGCAGCTGTAAGACAAAATAAAGTTATGAAGTATGTAACAACATGGATGGACTTTAAGGACATTATGCTGAGTGAGATTAGCCAGAAACAAAAGGACAAATATTGCATGGCCTCATTGATATGAACTAACATTGGTGGATGAAGTTGGAGAATTTCAGTTAAGAACAGAGACCATCAGGAGATAGAAATAGGGTAGATATTGCATAATATCTACTGAAGTGATACAGATTATGCAACAGGGCTGGTTGTAAAAATTCAGAAATGGATAGCACAATACTACCTAACTGTAATACACTAATGTTAGTACACTGAATGAAGCTGAATGTGGGAATGACAGAGGGAGGAGGGCTGGGGGCACAAGTGAAATCAGAAGGAAAGATAGATGACAAAGACTGGCATGGTAAAATCTAGGAATGCCTAGAGTGTATAATGAAAATGACTAAATGTACACATTTAAAAATGTTTTTGCATGAGGAAGAACAAAAGAATGTCAATTCTGCAGGGTGCTGAAAAGAGATGGTACTTCATATTTTAAAACTTCAACATATGCGTGAGACTAAAGCAAAAAATATTTATATGATACAAAATGTGTATTTTGACTAGTGCATTTCCTAATACAACTTATGTGGACAGTTTAATTGAACACCATAAGTACATGGAACTTTGAGTAGGGCGTGAGATTTTATAGGTTTGTCCAGAGTGATGCCCAGATAAATCCCAGGGTGATTTGAACAGTAAATAAAAAAGTATTTGCAAAGTCCCCTAGGGGGAATGGTGAGAAAGGGAGAAAATTCAAATTTCCCATGTGGAGAATTCCTGATATTCTCACAGGCAGTGGGGACAACCAAAGCAATAGGCCAAGCCCTCAATCTTGAGGTTTGTTCATATGAAACTTATCCCCACCAAGGGTAGGCTAAGCCTGCTTAAAATTAAGCCTGAGAGTCATCCCCAGAGAACCTCTTTGTTGCTCAGATGTGGCCTCTCTTTCTCAGTAAACACAACAAGCAAACTCACTGCCCTCCTGCTCTCTATGTGGGACATGACTCCCAGGGGTGTAAATCTTCCTGGCAATGTGGGACAGAAATCCCAGAATGAGCTGAGACTCAGCATCAGGGGATTGAGAAAGCATTCTCAACTGAAAGACAGGTAAACATTTTTAAAAATGGAATAATGAAAGATAAACCTGTTTGTCATAGAGTCCTTGAAGGTGGTCACCAATAATTCCTTGACTCACTATATGTAATTATACCGCTTCATATCAAAGAGTAGAATCTAATTCCCCTTCCCTTGATTCTGGACTCATCTTGTGCCTTGTTCTGTCTAGCAGAGTGTGACAATAGTGACCTTTTGGAACTTCCAAACACAGCCAGCACTAGGACTAGTGGCATCATTTCCTTCCTCTTGAAATCAGTTACGCCATTAGAAGTTGAACTACCCTGAGACCAATATGCTGAGGAAGTCAAGCCCCATGGAAAAGTACCATAACTGAAGTCTTCTTGGACTTTCCAGTGAACCCCCATGATGAAGTGAATGCATCTGAAATAGTAACACCAGTCAATGCCATTTGGAGCAGAAGAATGACAAAGCTGAGAGCAACAATCCCACAGAATCATGAAAAATAAATAATGATGTTTTATGCCATTAAGTTTTGGGATAGTCTGTTACTTAGCAATAGGCAACTGAAAGAGTGTCTGGAATTGATTAGAAGAAAATAAAAAATATAAAGAGATGGAATTAGAAATAAAGCTTAAGCCATTTGAGTATCTGAATTTTTTTCAATGTTATCTGTTTCTTTACTATTGCTAAGTTGTGATGGTTATTAACTTTTATTTTATTTCATTACCTGGAAGGTTAACTCCTTCTCCATTTGTTTCTCTGCCCTAAACCTTGGGCAGATTACTTAACCCCTACATAGCTTACTACCACCATAATAAAATGGAAATAATAATAGACTTGAGCCCTGTAAAGGCCTGCAATGTAATGTAAGTTAAGTGATTAGAACAGTGCAAGTTATCTAGTAAGGCTACCTAAGTTTTTGCAATTCTGGTTATTCTCATATACCTAAAGAATATTAAAAGAGGGATGAGGAGAATGCATTTGCAGATGATTTATTATGTTAAACCTTAGATAAAAACATTCTTTTTCAGATCAAAGTATTGAGAAAGAAAATTTCCTTAGCTTTCTCTAAAGACCTACATGTTTTCTTCCAGGTTTCTCCTTTTGTTTTCTTATTGAGAAACTTCAAAATTCAATTTATATTTAGTTGCAGCAAACGTGAAGAATATTAAAAACTGTTTATCTCTGTTCTATAACTTCTAACTTTTCTATGAATATTATTTTACAATAATTACAGTAATCATTATTTTAATTCTTATTGATAATTTTATTTCATCTTATGTATTTACTATAAATGTATCCATTCATCATGAAATGCATATTAAGTACTACCATACTCAGTGCTTTACACTAAGTACTAGGAATTAAAAGGGATGAAAAAAATATAAAATCAAAAATCAGAAAAAGACAGATGCATTCATGGAAATTATCACTTAACCAATGAGGTAGACAATAACAAATAACACAAATTAATGTAACATATCAATAACAGTTGCAATAGACTGATGCACAGTGCTCCAGGGGCACTTACCTGAGTAAATGATCTACTTAGGAAAGTAAAAGGATCCCTAAAGAAACCTCTGAGACACTGAAGTGGAAATATCTCTCACTTGATGTAGTGGTTTGAAGCTTTATGTAGCCCAGAAAAGCATGTTATAAAATTTTATCCATTCCTGAGGGTGTGGACCCATTGCAAGAAGAACATTCTGATGAGGTCACTTAAGTTAAGGTGTGGCCCACCTCAGTCAAAATGGGTTTTAATATTATTGTTAGAGTCCTGTAAAATCTTGAATGAAATTCATACAGAGAAAGAAAAAGCCATGGAAGTAAGAAGCTGAAACTCAACAAAATTTGGATGAGAATGGAGAGGCCATGAGAGGCTGTCATGTGCACTGCCACGTGACAAAGGAGCCCAGGTCCGAGGATCTCCAGCAGCCATTCCCAGAATGCCAGTCTATGGGAAGAAAGCAAGACCTTCGTTGATCCCCTGTAAGCCTCAAAACTGTAAGCTAATAAATTCCTGTTGCTTAACTTGACCCATTTCATGGTATTTGCTTGAGCAAACCAGGAAACAAAAACACTTGGATAGAGCTCAGATGTGAGAACTGGAAGTCAAATTGATCAATGATCAGTGTACAGATGGTAATCAAAGTTATGACGGAGGATGAGACTATTGTAGGGCTATGAAATTAACAGTGTGACTATAGAGAACTCTTTCTGTCTACAAAATGGAGGAGAGACATAGAACAGCAGCCAGAGTCAAATGAAGTTTTATGTGTCCCTGAGGGTATGTTTAATGGGGAGCTGAGCGTACTTAAATGCTAATTTGAAGAATCTTGATGGGAAAAATTTTAAAAAAGAAACTCACTAGGTATTCAAATGTGGATTTGCAGAGGCAATGATGGATGAAATTCTAAACTCTTTTAACTTGTCTTGATGCATGATTCAAGCTAAAAATGAATTAATTTATTATATAACCAACTGAATTTTCTTCTAATTTAACTGTACCCTTAAATAAAAAATTGATTCCATTTAATATTACTTCTGTGTAATTAAAAAATTATTCTCATTCATTCAATGAGACGTTTATGATAGTATTGATGACAATTTCAACTTTAGGCATCTGTATATATAAAGTGTACATTTTGGGGAGGGGTTTTCATCTTACAACTGAAGAGCTTTTCTAATATCACTAATTATAAAATTATCCAGTATATAACTTTTGTAAATAATATGCAAGTATGAGTCAAGATTGAAAGAATGTTTGCATACTATATGCAAAGAAAATAAAGGTTTTTAGTTTCCTTAGTAACTAAATTTGTATTGTTCAATCTATTTTTTTATCTTTTTTTTAATTTGAAACATTGGAGGTTCACAGAAGACTCATGCAGAAAATGCAAAGTTGCCCTATACCCCAACTCACATATGCAGTTTTCCCTATTGTTAACATTTTGCATTAGTATGGTACTTTTGTTACAACTGACTAAGCAATATTATTATAATTATACTATTAACTATAGTCCATAGTTTAACATTAGCATTCACAATTAGTGTAGTGCAGTCTTACGTATTTTTTAAAACATTTTATTCTTGAAACATATATACTACCTAAGAATTCCCCTTAATCACATTCCAGTGACATTATTTGCATTTTCATTGTTATGCAGCCATCATTACCATCTATTACCAAAACATTTCCATTACCCAAACAGAAATTATGTACGAATTAAGCATTAACTCTCCCTTCCCTACTCCCACCTTAGCCCTGAATACTGCATTCTAGTTCTGACTTGTATGAATTTTCTTATCTAATAATTTCAAATCAGTGAGATCATACAATACTTGCTCTATTATATGGTTTATTTCATCAGTGTGTCTTCAAGGTTCATCCATACCGTTGCATGTATAAGAACTGCATTCCTTATTAATACTGAATAACATTTTATTGTATGTATATATCACATTTTGTTTATCCATTCATCGTGGATGGACCCTTGGGTTGCTTCCATCTTTTGGCAATTGCAAATACTGCTGCTATGATTTTCAATATGCAAATATCTGTTCAAGTGTCTGCTTTCAGTCATTTTGGATATATATGTAGAAGCGAGATTACCAGGTCATTTGGTAATTCTATAGTTAACTCTCTGAGATATGGTCAAACAGTTTTTCACAGGAGCTCCACCATTTCATATTCCCACCCACAATGAACAAGTGTTTCTATTTATCCATATCCTCTCCAACACTTGTTATTTTCTGTTTTTTTTAATAGTAGCCAAAAAACGGATATGAAATGAAATTTCATTGTAGTTTTGACTTGAATTTTCCAAATTGCTTATTATGTGATCATCTTTTCATGTGTTTTTTAACCTTTATATGTCTTCTTTGGAGAAATGTCTATTCAAGTCTTTTGCCTATTTTAAAAATAGGATTATTTGATTTTTGTTTTTGAATCATAGGATTTCCATATATATTCTGTGTGTTAAACCCTTATCAGATTTGTGGCTTCCAAATATTTTCTCTCATTCTGTAGGACTTCATGATGAAGTCATTAAATGCATATGTCTTTTTCTTAAATTTAGATGATGTCTCATTATCTATATATTTTTTCTTTTTCTTTCTCATGCTTTTGGAAACCATTGCCTAACACAAGATCCTGAAGATGCTTCCCTATGTTTTCTTCAATGAGTTTTATGGTTCTTATATTCAGGTTTTTTAACAATCCTAAATTAACTTTTATATATGGTGTGAGCTAAAGGTCCTCCTTCATTTAATTTCTTGTGGAGGTACAGTTTTCCCAGCACCATTTGTTGGAGAGAGTACACTCTCCCTACTGAATGGCCTGACATCCTTGTCAAAAATCAATTGGCCATAGATGTGAAGGTTTGTTTTTGAATGCTTGATTCAATTTCATGGGTTTATATATCTATCCTGGCTCCAATATCATGCTGTTTTGACCACTGTAGCTTTGTCATAAGTTTATGATCGAGAAATGCGAGCCCTCCAAATTTTTTCCTTTTCAGAATAGTTTGGATTTCCAGGATCCCTTATATCTTTCATTTCTTCAAAGAAGGCTTTTGGATTTTTCTTGGGATTGTGTTGAATTTGTCACTTTGGGTAGAATTGATGTCTTAATAATATTTAGTCTTCTAATTCATGAATGCAGAAAGTCCTTCTATTTATTTAGGTCTTTGAATTCTTTTAGCAATGTTTTGTACTTTTCTGTGTGAAAAAAGACCTAGTCTATGTGTACGTATCCTAGGTGGTACCTTTTAGTTAGGTTATTTCAATTGAGATGTGACCTAGCCCATTCAAAGTGGATTTTAATCCTTTTACTGGAGTACTTTATGAGTGGATAAAAGAAAGATAGAAATAAGAAAGCTTAGAGAGACAAAGGTCCAATTTGAGAGAGGAAGACACTACCAGACACTGAAAGCAATGAAACTAGGAAAGAAGGACTCACAGACACTGGTCATATGACTTCCCATGTAACAGAAGTGTTACAGATGCCTGGGACTTTGTTCAGAGAAGGTATCATCCTGTTGATGCCTTAATTTGGACATCTTCATGGCCTTGGAATTGTAAATTTGTAAGTTAATAATCTCCCATTGTGAAAGCCAAACCAATCCAGTATATTGCATTCTGGCAACTTTGGCAAACCAAAACAGACTTATTTCTAAATAGTGATTCTTTTAGGTGCTATTTTATTTTATTTTACTTTTTTCTGTTTTGTTTAATTTTATTATTTTATATTTTATTTTAGTATGCTGTCATATTTCATTATTTTTTCCACATGAGTATTCTGTTATTGTAGCACCATTCTTTGAATTTTTTTTTTATTGCTTGTTTTTTGTTTGTTTGTTTGATTTTGGGGGAAGTGCATGGACCAGGAATTGAACCTGGGTCTCCCACATGGCAGGAGAGAATTCTACCACTGAACTGCCATTGCACACCTTAAGAGCTATTTTAAATGGAATTTTTAATTTTTTCTTGCTTTCTTCCTTTGATTGTTCATACTAATGCACAAGAACACTACTGATGTTTGGGTGTTGATGTTGGACCTTGCCACATTGCTGAATTCATTTATTAGCTCTAAAATTTTTGTTTTGGCTTTTTATTTTTAGGATTTTCTCTATATAAGGTCATGCCATAGGTAAAATTTTATTTTTTTCCTTTCCAATTTGAACGATTTTTGTTTTCTGTTTCTAATCTAATTGCTCTGGCTAGAACTTTCAGGATAATGTTGAATAACAGTGGAGGCAGTGGGCATCCTTGTTCCTAATCAAGAGGGAAATATTTTACTATTTCAACATTTGGGGTGGTGTTAGCCATGGGGTTTTGTTTATCTCTGCTCAAATCTTTATTTCTTTCCTTCCACTTAACTTGTTTTTGTTTGCTCTTCTTTTTTTTTTAGATACTCCAGTTTTGAAGTTAGGAATCTGATTTGAGATCCTTCTACTTTTTTAAATGTAAACATTTAGAGCAATAAATTTCCCTCTCAGCACTGCCTCTTCTGCATGCCATATTTTTTATGTTGTTTTCATTATTTATTATTTATTTTTTTACAAACCCCAAGATTTGTAAAATCTTGTTTTAAAATTTTTACTTGCCTCAAGATATTTCCTAATTTCCCTTTGTGAAATTAGGAATGTGTTGTGTGTCACACCTGCCTCATTCCTGTAACTTTGGTTCAATCTCCCAAGTCTTTTTTTATTTCCTTTTCTTATTGTTACCTTGACATGGTGAATGAACAGTCCATTCCAAAATGCTCCCCACTTGCATGCACCCTTAATAATTGGTCAAAATTTGGGGGAGATCCCCTGAGATGAAAGAAGTTGATTATCTGTTGTAATTCCGTTTGGCCACAATAATCTGGAGGATAGAGAAAAGTGGCCCCAAAACAGATTCTTTAACTTTAAAGCCATTCCACAATTAGAATTGTCTTGCAAAAGGAAGTAAAAATGGACCAAGATAGCACATGTTCAGGCTTTTATGGTTTTATTTGGGAATGAAGAGGTGAATGGCAATGTGGCCTGATAGTTTGTTTCAGGACGGGGCATGGCGATTCAGCATCTACCATTTTAGAGAAAGGGGTGGGGGGAGGTCACCAGTCCTTGATGAACCTCCTGATGTCTCATTAGATGACCCCTTTTGTCTATTCCACCCCCACCCCAGAAGGCACCTTCTCAGTATTCTGGCCCTCCTGACAGAATGCCACCCCTTCCACCATCCCTGCCTCCATCACCGTTCCTGGGACAGTTACAGTCTCCCCCACATACACACAATGGCACCCAATTTGGCCAGGGAGCCAACTCTCCTTTGGATGCAACCCTTGTGCAAAGGCAGTACCCACTGAGACATCCTGGTGGATTTCTCTACATCCATACCCCTTTACTACCTCGGACTTGCTCAATTGTAAGAACAACATACCTTCTTACCTGGTCAATCCCGAAAACGTTATCAGATTTTTTGTTTCCATTTTCATCACCCGTAACTTCAACTGGGCAGACATTCAGGCCCTTCTAAATATCCTCCTTACCCTAGAGAAGTGATGCATGATCTTAGAAAAAGCAAGGCAGGAAGCAGAGATGACTCACCAAAGGGCTTCCACAACCCCATCTACACCCCACAAGTGGAAGCCATTCCCGAGACTGACCCCCTTTCTTTTACATCCCTCTGGAGGACACCTGCCAATCCATTTTTGCATATTTGAACAAGAGGACCCATCAAATAGCCAAAAACACCAATATGCTTGGACAATGCTCCCACAAGGATTCAAAAACTCCCCAACACTAGTAAACAATTGGCTCAGGATCTGAGGGAGAGCCTTCACAGATTCATGGAAGGCTAATGTTTGCAGTATATAAATGGAATTTTAGTTGCTAGCCCATCAGAGCATACTTGCCTAAGGGTTACTGTCTGGTTATCAAACTATTTGGGAGTCTTGGGCTATAAAATCTCTGAGAAAAAGGGTGGGCAATGGCGGCACAGTGAAATCTCTCAGAGAAAGGCCCAGCTGGTTAGGCAGGAAGGGGTCAATATCTAGGGTTACAGAAAGCAGGGGAAAGAGGAGCCTCACAACTTATGGTATCAGTGCAGTCGTCTAGATCCAGAGGCCCAGGAACTGCCAACAGCTGAGGGGCTTTCTGGGAATGGCAGGATTTTGCTACATCTGGATTCCCAAATTTTGCTTCATGCCTAAGCCTTTGTCTGAGGCCCTAAAAGGGGAGGAAAAGGAATCCTTAGTGTGGAGTCCCACTTTTGTGAGACAGCCTTCAAGTAAATAAAATACAAGTTAACCAGAGCTCCAACCTTAAGACTCCCAGACCTATAGGAAAGTCCTTAGATTTTTTGTGCATGAGAGGTAGGCCACAGCCTTTGAGTGCTGATGGAGACTCTGGGAAATGACTCCAGACCAGTGGCTCATTTTTCCAAAGGATTGGACAGTTTAGGAAGAGGCTGGCCACCCTGCCTATGGACTGTGGCTGCTACTTGTGAGCTACTGCAGGAAGCTGAGAAGTTTATCCTGTGTCAACCCATATTAGTGCATATTCCACAGTGTGCCCTAACTTTATTAGAAGGAAAAGGAAATATTTGGCTGACCCAGTGCAGACTTAGAAAATGCCAGGCCATGCTTCTGGACAACCCTGAAGTAAAGTTGCAGGTGGTCCCTCTTCTGAAACTGGCTTTTCTGCTCCCATTTGTACAAGAAGGGGAGTCTATGCGTGATTGTGTTGAGGTCCTAGAGGAAACATACAGCCCATCCAGACTTGAATGATACCACTCTTCCAGATCCCAGTTGAGACATCTTTACAGATGGCAGCAGTAATGTGGAAAATGGACTGAGAAGAACATGGTATGCCTTGGTTTTCAGGGAATGTACCTTAGAAACCACACCTTTTTCACCACAGACCTCGGCTCAGAGGCCTGAGCTAATTCCCTTCTTAGGAGCCTTTGAGGTCCTAACAGGAAAAAAGGTGAACATTTATATGGACTCACAATATGCCTTCTTAATTCTCCATGCACATGGAGCCATTTGGAAAGAGAGAGGACTGCTGTCAGCAGAAAATCCAGAAGTAAAACATAGGTGATTTCATTTTGCAGCTCCTAGAAGCAGTGCAGCTTCCCTATCAGGTGGCAGTAATACACTGTAGAGGTCACCAAAAAGGTGAGTCCTTTGTAGCTCAAATGAACAAGACTGACCTCACTGGGAAAGTAGCAGTGCTAAAATGTTGGGAATCAGACAAGATCATTGCATTTGCAGATCCCTGCAGTTATCCCAACAAATTATGGAAGTTTTCTAGCTGGACTATGAGAAACAAGATTGAAAAGTAGTCTCAGGCTCTGGGATGTGTATTTGCACATGGAAGTGATGGACCCATGTCTTGACACCTTGCAATTTAAGAGAGAAATTGGTAGTGAGGAATACACATATATATAGGAATCTGTCCTTTCTTGAAGGAGGACTGTTGCTATTATGTGAATGAGTCAGGAATAGTACAGCAGAGCATCAGTGATTTGAAGAAAAATGCAGATGACCTTGTCTCTTTTGGCAACTCTTTTACTTCTTAGGTACCCAATTCCCTGGGGAAGTGACTATTGTCCTCTTAGGGCCACCAATTACCTTGCTTTTAGTTTTAACTTTTGCCCTATTAGTGTTTTGCTGCCTGCAAAAATTCATTCAGAATCAAATAAAAACTTGCAGGACCAGCTCATATTCCTCCAGGGATACCAATCTCTTGGGAGCACAGATCCCCCACCATCTCCCAGGTTCCAGGCAAAGACTCTCTCCTACTCACACCACCCCTAGTCTGCAGGAAGATGCTATAGAAGATGGACCATCACCCCTAGGGCCTCACATGAAGTATCATGTGTGTGTGTATGGGGGATATTGGGGCCAGCAAAACCTATGTTGAAGTCAATGGCACCTCACACACTCAAGCTAACAATGTTAAATTCTCTTTATCCAGTCAACTGAAGAGGATGGAAAACAAGTCAAAAACAGCCATCAACATCCAGGAGCCATGGTCATGGTACTCTGCTCAAGAACAATAGCTGCAAGACTGGTTCAAACCAGACTTTGGAGCAAGCACAGAAAGGACTAAACCATCCTAAGATAAACTTTGGCTCACTATAATTGCAATTGTAAATTTTCCACCTCTAGGAGGAGTTTAAATGCCATTTTTTGAACATGTTTATGCATGTACATACAAGATAAAGTGATAAGTAAATGTGCAGTGAGCTGGGAGGAGGGAAAGTAATGGGGTTAAAAAAAGGGAAGTAGAATTTAGCTCAGGGAGTCAGTGGGTTGCAGCGTTAGGCTCATATCCTGGTCCCTTACCTGTGCAGATGCAAATAATAAAGCTCCTTACCTCACCTCTGTGGTTGACTCCCTTTGTCAATGGCACTGAGCAGGGCCCCCTGGTTAGGACCAGGTTTCTCTGGTAACAGTGCAAATTACTATAACAGGATTAAGTGCATCCTTTGTTAACAGGTTCAGGGCACACCAGAAATTTCCAGTAAGTGATCCCTCTATTGTACAGAATAAGGAGTCCAGAAAGGGCAAATCTCCTTGTCACTTGCATAGTCTAGAAAAAAGGAGAATAAGTTTCATCACAATTGGTCTCCCTTGGTGGTTGAAAACTGCTCTAGGTCAGGGCCAATGGGTGACAGTGCCACACTCCCCACTTCATGTTGGAGAAGAGAGGCCAAACTATACTGTTTTTGAGTGGGACTTTTATCTACCTCATGGGGAAGGGGTCCTGCCACTGGGAATTTCTGTTCTGATAAATATTTGTTGCTGTTTATTCTCAGTCTCCAGCTTTAAGATCTGACCCTGTCTTTTCATTAGACTTAACACTTCCCCCATTATATGTAGGGCATTTTGATGAGGTAACTTTAGTTAAGACATGGTGTACCTCAATCAGGATCATTCTTAATCTTATTACCAGAGTCCTTTATAAGTGGAATGAAATGGAGACACAGAGAAAAAAGAAGCTATGGGAAGCTAGAGGCTGAACATCAGTGGAACCTGGAAAAGAATGGAAAGACCAGGAGATGCCACCATGTGCCTTACTGTGACAGAGGAGCCAAATATTGCCAGCAACCAACCCCAGAATATCATAGTCTTTGGGGAAATAGCATCATGTTGATGATGCCTTGATTTGGACTTTGTTTTAGCTTCAAAACCATAAACTAATTCTACTGTTTAAGCCAAGTATGTGCTTCAACAGAAGAAGAAACTGAAGTGTACAGATTGTACAATAACATACAACAGAAAAAGATGTGGGGGTAGCAGTAGGCCAGAGGATGGCCACCTAACGTGTGTGTGAATTCTCCGGAGGAGATGGAGATAGATGAGTCTGGGCCCCATGAAAGGTGTCTGTGACTTCTCTCACAATCTTCTACACTTTATGTAGAACCATCTGTTTCTCCCTCATACCTGTTAACATTTGTATCATATATTTTGGTTCTCTGACATTTAGTGCATGTATATTTTTAATTATTATGTTTTCTTCTTGTTGATTTAACTCTTTTACAGCATATATGACCTTCTTCGTCCCGTGGAACAATTTTTTTACTTGAAGTCTAGTTTGCATGATATTGGTATAGCTACCGCAGCTCACTTTTAGTTACTATTTGCATGGTATATATTTTCCATCCTTTAATTTTCAATCTACTTTTTGCTTTGAATTTAAGGTAAATCTCTTGTAAGTCCACTCTTCCAATCTGTGCCTTTTGGCTGGAGAGTTTCATCCAGTTACATTTAAAGTAACCAAAGATAATGCAGGGTATTCTTGCCATTTTTATTTGACCTTAGCATGTCTTATACCTTTTTTTTCCCTCAATATTTCTGCTAATGCTTACTTTAATATTTATTTGATTTTTTATATTGCATCATTTTGAGTATCTTCTCATTAATTTCCATATTTTTTTATATATTTTCATTTTTGTTACCATAGGGCTTAAATTTGATCTCCTAAACCTCTAACAGTCACATTTTATTTGAAACCAACCTAACTTTAATAGCATGTATATACATTTTTCCTATGCTCCACTTTTCCCCACCTTTTTTGTACTTGCTATAAATTGCATTTTTATATATTGCATGTCCAAAACCATTACGTTTATATACTTCTGTAAGAAGTAAAAAGCATTTCTACATAGCAAAAAATATAGTACAGGGTGGTGCGATGGTGGCTCAGTGGCAGAATTCCCGCCTGCCCTGCCAGAGACCCAGC
Source organism: Myrmecophaga tridactyla (assembly GCA_004026745.1). Lineage (NCBI taxonomy): Eukaryota > Metazoa > Chordata > Mammalia > Pilosa > Myrmecophagidae > Myrmecophaga > Myrmecophaga tridactyla. The sequence continues at coordinate 60,553 of PVIY010005536.1, forward strand.
TTCGATTCCTGGTGCCTGCCCAGGCAAAAAAAAAAGAAAGAAAAAAAAATACAATAGTACTGGAATTTATAATTACTCAGTTGGTTACCTTTATTGGAAATCTTTATTTGTTTATATGATTTACTGTGTAGAGTCCTTTCCTTCCAACCTGAAGAACTCTCTTTAGAATTGCTGGCAGGGCAGTCTACTGGTTATACACTCCTTCTGTTTTTGCTTTTGGGAATGCCTCCATCTCTCCCTCACTTCAAAATTCAGTCTCACTGTTTCTGGATAAAGGTGATGGATTAGTGTGCCCAATGAGCTAAATGACCAATTCCTGAGATGCTGGAGTTTCAAAAAGAGAAAAACTTTACTACTAAATGCGTAGCAGGAAAACAGATGACCTATTGGCACCACATCTGTCTCCCCAAACTGCAGTAATTCTGATTGATTTATTAGAGAAGAAGATGGTCAGGGTTTAGGATTATGAGCAGCCCCAGATGATGTAATTAGAGGTGGTCTAATTATTGAGCATGTCCAGATTGATGACATGCCTACTCACAGAATGTATGGAAGAAAATAGCAGTCTTAACATGACAATGGATGTGATTTAACAGTAGTAGGATTTTTAGTGTCTTTTGTTTTCAAGAGTAAAGATGTACATGCTCCTTTAATTAGTCTTTTACTTTGGGTTCCTTGAAGTTTTATATAATTTGATCTATTCTCTAGCATTCAGTTCAAACATTTATTAATCACCTCCTATGGGCCAAAGCCTGTGTGAGATCCAGGGTAAACAAGACATTATAAAAATGTTCCTGCTTGAAGAACAGGATAGACTAGTTGATAGAAAAGGAACTTAACATTAATATTAGAAATTGTATAAACTTGTATAGAATTGGACTTAAGTAAACTCTATATAAACTTCATATATATACTGCATCACACTCAGATAGGACTAACTTCATTAAAATGAAAATTTACAAGCAAAATTCTTTAAATATACTATTCAGGCTTTAGAAAGTTTACAGTAAGTGGGATTTTTTTTAAATAAAGGGACATGAACTTAGAAAAATAAAGCAATAATACAGAGGTTTCTTCATTGGAATCTTTCTGAAGAAATCCAAGGCTGAAGCTGGCTGTGCCCACATTCCGTAGTTCCAACCCTACATCATTGACTATCCATATTTATAGGACATGACTTACAGGAGATATGCAGTTTGTTTTAATGACACTTTTGAAATCTCATTAATTTAGAAAGTAAACATTGAAGACGTTTCTTAAACTGTGTGACTAAAGGAAGAGTTTCTGGTTGATGCTTCATCTCTTTATTGAATATAAATTTTCTTTGTCTTGTTACTTTCATACTAGGATGTTCTCTTCTACTTTTGGGACCATTAAATTAACTGTGGGATGTCCTCAGTATTTTTTCATATACTTGCTTCCTGTGAAATCTTTTAAGAGCCCAGTGAATGGCTACAGGCAACTTTCACTCTCTGCCATCAGCTATGCTAATTGTTTACTGTCTGATTTGCTTCGTTGCATATTCACGAGATTATTGGAACATCGGCTCCTTATTCTTTGTTTTAGTTCTCAAAGCAGAAGTTTTAGCAATAGTCATCTTATTGAACTTAATAATGGAGAGCTCTACTGCTTCTGGAGCTGGACTCCTCCATTACTCTAATAGTCTCATCGTTTTCAGCCGTAAGAAAGCGTAGTACTCTGTTCAGGAGCAATAGGTATCTGTGCTGACTCATGGTCAAAGATTTCTTTGGTTTTCAGCCTGATTTTCTTCTCATCCTTGTTCTAAGTGCTAGATCTTTTGGTACCTGCTCCCATGTTGCTGAAGAAAACCATACAAGCCTATTGCTAAAGCTCTCCATATAATGTGTGATTGTTCAAATTACTCCTTTTAATTCATGTTCGAGATTTGATTTTATGTAAGAAAATACCCAGGAGGAATTTGAGTGCTCCTAGTACAAAAGGATTTTGGAGTCAGTTGTTTTTACCTACTGTAGAGACAATGCCTTGGGATTTAGTTAGTATATTTTGTTAGATTTTGTGAATTAAATAACCCCTTTCCTCAACCATATTCTCACCACCGTAAACTTAGTCCCTATATATGTTATGAATTTTAAATGTATTATTTCAATATACAGTGTATTAACTATTAAAATGTAACAAAATGAAGTTAGAATTTCTTTGCTGAGGTAATAAGACCAAATAATAAAGGCACCTCAGAGGTTTACTGTAGTACCAACAAAGTACCTTTGAAACAGTTTCCTCTAGCAGCATTTATGCTATTTTCTAAAGCAACACTCACTGAGCCATTCAACAACTTACTAAGGTGAAGCTCTACAGAAACTTTTTATTTCAAAAGAATTTATTTTAGCACTTGTTTTAAGATAGTAAGAGGAAAGGGGACAAACAAGTTCCAGTTATTTTTATCAGAGATTCTCATATTGTAGTCCCTGGATCAGTAAGTAGCTTATGCTACTTGTTAGAAATGAATTTTCTCTGGTTCATACCTCCTGACTCATACCTACTGAATAATGAAACTCTGTAGGTGGAATCCAGGAATTTGTGTTTTCACAGGTTGTGTTGGCTATGAAAATGTGCTGCTTAGATCTCCTGCTTCAGGGAGTGTGATTAACTGATAGTCTTAGCCGCTGCCGTTTTGGACCCACTGTACCCCATTTCTGCTTTTGCACAAAGGCTGATCCTGGACAACGACTGGGCAAAGTAGGTAAACTAATTTAGGTCTGCTCCTTCAGGATGTAGGGCTCTTAAAGGGAAACGAGATCCAGGGATTTACATGAGATTGGCCAAAAAATTCTTACAACTGCTTGGCAATTGAGACCTTTCATGCACAATTCTCCTTCCTGCCTGCTCTGCCTCATTGGGGTCAGACATATATATTGATCTGAATGTTCTTTGTGCCTTCCCGGACTCACTCCCCTCATCCTTATGAGACATTTCCCCAGGCACCTCTTAGATGTCTAATCTGGTTTTAGGATCAGATTTTTGGAGGACTCTAATTAACCCGAAGGGTGCCAGGAATGGTCTAAGTAAATGGAAGGTATGATGGGATTTGAGGAGGACCCAAAGTAACACATAAACTTTCCAGGTATTTTGATGCACAGTGAAGTTAAGAAACAGTGCTATAGAGTTTTTCCATTTTTCCTTGTAATTATCAATATTGAGTAGATGAAAGCTCTCACATTGAGAGAATTACCAAATGTTTGTATTTTAGGGTACTAGTCCATACAGGCCAACAGATGTAGGGAGAAATGGCAAGATTTAGCTCTGTCTATTCAATTTTGAATCAAACTGCATAACAGAGAGAATTGAAAGTACTATCTAGAAGCCAGACTCATGCTGTTTCAGAAGTCTTGTGAAAGGTAGAGGAAATAAATCAAGATAGAAAAGAAATCTCCAAGAATGAAAGAGTTTTATGGAATGATGAAAAAAATGTATTGTTGTTCCAGTATTTTACTGGACAACATTAAGCCTCTGAAATCATGTTAATCTGAATACCTATATATTACATTACCCTGATTATTGTGTTTTCAATGAACAAGAAACCAGTCATGATTATGGAACATTCTAAATTGAAACACATTTTGTTTTTTCTGTTTCTCTGCATATCTGTATATCTATAGCTATACTTTCACACACACACTAGAGGCAGATATGTGATATGTATATCATAGGGAATTTTGTTCACAACTCTTTTGTGGGCGAGGGGTAGGGTGGGTGTTGTATGGGCCAGGAATTGTGCTTGGGTCTTCCACATGGCAGACAAGAATGCTACCACTGAACTACTCCTGCATGAATGAAACACATTCTTTTGAAAAGATCTCCAGTATTCACTGACATTACAAGAAGATTGGAATTTTTACCTTTGTCATCTTATAAAAATTGAGAAGATGGGTAATTTTAGAGATATTACAGAATATATCTGGAGAAGAAAATGTCCCTTATTTTAAAATTAAATATATTGTAGAAGGGTCTAAGTAGATTAAGACTATGTTTTCTCATTCTCACAAATAATGCTTTTTGATATAACAATTTCACATTGATTTTCTTCAATTACCTAAAATTTTGCTTTAACTGCCTGTGGCCAAGGATGGCATGATGCACCATTTGCTGGAAATTGTTTCATATTCATAGTCATGAGAAACTGAAGAATTGCTTGCTCTGGCACACAAGCATTTCTATTTTTTCTTCATTTTTCTTTTTTTTTTTTTACTTTTTTATTGTATAGTATAACATATATACAAAGCAAAGAAATAAAAAAGCAATGCTTTTCAAAGCACTTGTCATCAAGTAGTTACAAAACAGATCTCAGAGTTTGTCATGGGCTATGATACGATCATCTCAGAGTTTTCCTTCTAGCTGCTCTAGAATATAGGAGGCTAGAAGGCTTAAATGTTTTTTTTTTTTATCACCACAATCAACTTTTTTCTTTCTTTTGTATGAAAAATAACATATATACAAACAGGCAATAAATTTCAAAGCACAGCACCACAATTAGTTGCAGAATATATTTCAGACTTTGATATGGGTTACAATTACACATTTTTAGGTTTTTACTTCTAGCTGCTGTAAGACACTGGAGACTAAAAGAGATATCAATTTAATGATTCAGCTTTCATATTCATTTGTTAAATCTTATCTTCACTGTCTTACTCCGCCATCACCTTTGATCTTTCCATCCCTCTCTTTAGGGGTGTTTGGGCAATGGCCATTCTAATTTTTTCATGTTGGAAGGTCTGTTAATAACATGGGTAGGGAGATGGAACTAGCTGATGTTCTGGAGAGGCTGGGCCCTTTAGGTTTCAGGACTTATCTGGTCTAGGAACCCATCTGGAGGTTGTAGGTTTCTGGAAAGTTACACTAGTGAATGGAACCCTTGTAGAATCATATATTGCCCTAGGTGTTCTTTACAATTGGCTGGAATGGTCCTGGTTGGGGTTTGGCAGGTTATGTTAGGTAGCAAGGTCTACTTGAAGCTTATGTAAGAGCAAACCGCAGAGTAGCCTCTCAACTCTATTTGAACTCTTTCTGCCACTGATACTTAATTAATTACGCTTCTTTTCCCCTTTTGGTCAGGATAGAATTGTTGATCCCATGGTGCTAGGGCCAGATTCATCCCTGGGAGTCATCTCCCATGTTGCCAGGGAGACTTTCACCTGTGGATGTCATGTCCCATGTAGGGGGTAGGACAATGATTCACTTGCAGAGTTGGATTTAGAGAGAGTGACGCCACATCTGTGCAACAAAAGAGGTCCTCCTGAAGTAGCTCTTAGGCATGCCTATAGGTAGGCTAGTCTTCTCTGCTACCTACATAAGCTTCACAAGAGTAAGCCTCAAGATCAAGGGCATGGCCTATTGATTTAGATGTCCAGGCATTTTCTAAATTAGAATTTATTCCACCATTTTGTTAAACTCCTTCTAATTGGTTGTGTGTGTGTGTGTGTTTTGCAGCTTTACATTTGCTTCTTTTTTAAATTTAAAATATATCATTTTTAATAAAAAGAAACCATTGAATAAGTCTGTACTGGTTTGAAGGTGTTATGTACCCCAAAAAGGATCTATTTTTTAAATCCATTTCCATGAGTGCAAACCTATCATGCATGGTACCTTCTGATTAGATTGTTTCAATTGAATTATGACCCACCCAATTCAAGATGGGTCTTAGTCCTTTACTGAAATCCTTTATGAGTATTAAAAACAGAAAAAAAAAAAAAAAAGAAGAAAATTCAGAGAGAGAGAAACACCCAGAGAGAAAGCCACTGGAATCAGAAACTGAAAACAATGGAACCGGGAGCAAAGGATCAGCAAAGTCCAGCCAAGTGCTTCCCAGCTGACAGAGGTGTCCCAGGTGATGGTGGCCTTTCTTCAGAGTCCAAGTTGGTGCCTGTGCTGGTTTGAAACTATTATGTAACTCAGCAAAGCCATGTATTAATCCTGATCCAATTTTGCAGGGCAGCAGTTTCTTTAAATCCTGATTCAATATTGTAGGGTGGATTCAATTAGATTATGGCCATGGAAATGTGACAAACCCAATTGTGGGTGTGACCTTTTGATTAGATGGAGGTATGAATCTATCCATTCAAGGTAGGTCTTGATTAGTTTTCTAGAGTCTTTTAGAGGGGGAAACATTTTGGAGAAACCTCAGATGCAGATACTTGGAGAACAGTTGCTTCAGGACTGACAGAGACATGGGTGTTGGGGATGCTTGGAGTGCCGACAGAGAGCAGGTACCTAGACATGGGCAGAATCCAACAGACATCGCCGTATGCCTTCCTGTGAGATGCTAAGGAAGCCAGAACCCAGAGTTGTGTCCTGGAGGAGCTTAGTGAAGGGTCACAGATGCTTAGAGAGAAAACCACTGGCATCAGAAGCTGGAAGCAATGGAACTGGGAGCAAGGACCAGCAGATACCAGCCATGTGACTTCCCAGCTGACAGAGGTGTTCCAGATAGCATTAACCTTTCTTGAGTGAAGGTAACCTCTTCTTGGTACCTTAATTTGGACATTTTCATGGCCTTAGAACTGTAAACCTGCAACTTATTAAATTCCCTTTTTTAAAAGCCATTCCATTTCTCTATATTACTTTACAGCAACATTAGCAAATGAATACAATGCCTTAACTGGAAACTTTTCATGGCCTAAGAACTGTGAATTACAAGTTAATAAATCCTCGTTGCAATGACCAACCCATTTCTGATACGTTATATTTTTAGGAGCATTAGCAAACTGAAACAAAGTCACTAAAAAATATATATGCTTTTTGTAAAACTAAGTTTAACAGCTACTGATATATGTGATGATAATGCTTGAGGTTTTATTTTTTTTATCTTTCAGTAGAATTTGGCATAGAATTTCTTTCTGATATCTCCTTCTTGACTTCCTTGCATCATCTTTTGCCTGAAATATGTAATTAGTAGTTAAATTTTGAAACTCAATCAAACATAAAGGTCAAGTGTCTAGCCTCAAAACTTAGGTTTACATCCTAACTGTTTCATACTGCAGATGCTTTTAAGCTTTTCTGAGACTAATATTTTCATCCATAAAATGAAGCAATGCGGAAAACCCCTCATTTTAATGCAATCAGTGCAGAAATTTTGTGGGTTTATAAAAAACTCAAATAAGTGGGAAATAAATTTTTAAATGCACATACATGCCTAAATTAAAATATATTAACTTAAAACACACACATGCATGTTTGAATAGTAATCAAAGAATCTTGCTTTGAGTTTAGTTCTAATGAGTGAAGTTCTGATTCTTATTTTTACATTAAACACAGTTAATATATTCTCTATAGAGAATAAAGACACAGAAACAGCATAAGAGGGATTTTTTCCAGATTTTTACAGCTTTCTTCCAACTTTTTATAATTGCCATTCCCATGTTTGCTTGAAACAATTTTTTTTAGCATTTCTTCTTTATTAAATCTGTCTAAAGCATTCAAGAAACGCTTCTCTTAGGAAGCTTTCATAGGGAAAATATTGCTTGCATTTTCTCTTTTATTTTGACTTGTTTTTAAAATTATAATCCAAATTAGGCATGAATCTTAGAAGTACAGCTTGATAAAATTTTACAAATGAACACAGCTGTGTAATTACCACCCAGCTCAACCTGGAGAACATTTCCATCACTCCTAAAACTTCTCTTTTATCTTTTCCCTTTCCATTTAATACCTGATTCCTCCACCCCCACTAAATGTAACCACTATTCTAACTTCAATTAACATGGACTAGTATTTCCAATTCTTGAACTTCGTTTATGGTTAATGGAGCCATACATTATGGTTCTCCTACTTAAATGTAGCTCAGTTAAAAGCGGCTTGACTGATTTTCATTGTGTGAGGATTAATTGCAATAATGTGTCTTGTAAAGTGCTTAGCACACATGTTCACACAAGATGAGTTTCAGCGGTTTGTTTACTGTTTTAATTTCTGCGGTTTTTTTTAAAATAGCCGCCTTATAAAAGAAACAAACAAAAAAACATTCTTTGTCACCTCCAAGCTTGCCAAGATGCAGCATAAAAAAAGTCCAGATTTTCGTGTGTAGCCCAATGTAGTTATAAATTTTGTAATGGGAAAGTTTCCTTTTTTAAGATATTTATGCACATGTGATTCTGAAAAGAAAATTAAATAAAGAGAGATATTTTATAATAGTTTCTGCATTGTAATATCAGGATACTATTTGAATCCATGTGATACCTCACTAACTTTTTTTTCTCTGTCTTTGTTTTCTGTCTTAGTAATTGACTTGAGACTAGTTACCCTTCAAATTGATGCATTCTGACAGCTCCAGCATCATGGATGGCATTTGGGTGTTTGAATCCCACCTGTAATTGAACAAGGCAAGGTTCTGGACCTTGTACCTTTGTAGATTTCTGGGGGGAGAACCTGAGGCAAAAACTGTTTCTAACTCTTGGTTCTTTGGCTTAAAAAAAGCAAACAAACCAGGATTCAGAATGAATACTTGAGTACTTAGAAAGGAACATCAGGACATATAAAAAATCTTGACAGATTATCAGTGTTTTATTCTTAGGCATTAAGTATTTCTTAAAAAAAAAAAAACTTTGGACAAATTTTAAATATCAGACCAATGTACTGTTAAGATCTTTAAATATAATATGAGAGAATAACACATTTATTTTTTCTGTTCCTAAATTCTTATGACTGATCTTTATATTTAAAAAAAAATAGCTTAATATTTATTTATGTGAGTGTTACACACAAATGCAATTTTGCTAATTATTTTTATTGAAAGAAGTCATTCTTTACTTATATGAGCCTGATTTCTGGAGAAATAACTAGAAATAAATATCAGAAATATTACAAGAGTTATTAGAGATAAGATGATTCAATTTTATGGTTATGTCTACTAGGTAATTGATTATGATCCAGTTACAGGGAAAAGAGGAAAGCTAAAATTTTGTCATTAGATTTGTCTTGTGAAGGTAATAAAATTTTGTTGCTGATAGAAGCCAAATATCTACCGTAAGATCTTGAAACAAGAGATGCTTCCTCTGGGGCATATGAGGGTATGATTTTCTACCATTGTGCATATACTGCTCCTCTGATGCCATCTTACTGCAAGAGGGGAGAGTTGGTTGAAATGGAAATATATACTAATCTGTTAAATATGGTCTGCACTCAAAGGCCATGAGCATGCTGTTGGAGGAAATTCTATTCAGTGTTTTGGTTTTCTGAATCTTAAGTAACTGGCAAATAAATTTTCAGATTTCAAATTATAAGCAAGGTAAGGCAACTTTTTACAGTTCAATAATTCAAATTTACTTTCAAATGATAAGTACATTATTGGCTTTAAGTAATGCACTATGAGAAGTATAGAGGTCATTCATGCATGAGAAGCTGAGCCCATAAATGCCAAGTCAATTCTGATGAAAGCTGCTGCTACAATATGAAACCCCATAAAAGGCTGCCATCTCTCTATTACCCATAACTGCTATAACTTCTATTAGGAGAAGCTGGAGGAACTTCTCTTCAGAGGACTTTCAACAGAGATCTGCCAGCTGCCAGTATTATGCCGAAACCCCTTTTCTCCATCCAGATACCTGTAAAAAGCATACCTGGCCACAGTCTTCAAAGTGTATGCCTTTTCTTCCTGAGGGTAAGCATCCTCCCAAATTAAGAGATGGTGGAAGTAACAGTAAAACTTATTTTGTGTTTTACTCATATGGGGCAAGTCCATGAGCTCTTTAAAAAATACTCTCCATTTGTCCTTGAAAATAGTGTCAATTAAGGAATTGTGGACAGCCTGAGATTTTACAGCAAGCCAATAATCTGTTATAGTTTCATAATTACTGGTGGAAAGACATGTAGCTCCTAGATCAGAGACAAAAAGCAATTTATTATTCATAGCAATAGCAGTAGCCAAAAGAACATCTTGTGCCAGTTCCCTGATTCCCCATTCCCATAGGGCAACACATTAAAGCCAGGTGGCATTGCTTGCACATGCAGAGAAGGGTGTGAGAGAGGGACAGCAAATATTAGGAGTCACTGATCTTTTATAGGGTCTACTGTCATGTTCCTATTAGTCTTTAAGCTCTTCCTTAGTTTCTGTCACAACATGGTATTTGATACCTTGTATTTTTCCCTGACCTACCTGGAATCAGCTATTTTTCTAAGGAGCTCTAGTTACTAGAGAAATGGCATTTAGAAACCGAGGTATGGGCACTATATCTGTCCAATGCTATGGAATGCTATTTTCTGTAGGTCCTTTAAGAAAGAGAGTAGAAATAATTCTTTAAAATAAAGTTTCTAATTTAACACTCTACTTCTCATTTAAATCCAGACCCACATGGTTTGTCCATACCTTCCCTATTCCATGTCTGAATTCCTCTTTGCTTATAATTAAAAAAAAGAGAAAACACTCATTTAAAAAAATGCAATGTTTTTTATTCATTAGATATATCTTAAAATAAACTCAGTAACTTTAGAATTAAAGTGGTGATAACACCACTAGTAACAGTTCATCTTCTCCTTAGTGATTTGAACTATCTTCTTTATCATGTATGGGCATAACAGCTTAGTTCGCAGGTAGTGCAGATTGATTTCCAGACCACTGCAATATCATGAATATTGCAAGAAAGCAAATCACACAGTTTTTTTGGTTTCCCAGTGCATATGAAAGTTTTGTTTACACTATACTATAGTCTATTAATTGAGCAATAGCATTTTGCCGAAAAATGTACATGCCTTAATTAAAATGTGATATGGAGACATGAAGTGAGATATTGGAAAAATGGCACAGATAGCCTTGCTCAATACAAAGTTGCCACAGACCTTCAATCTGTAAAAAATGAAGATCTGTGAAGTGTAGTAGAATGAGGTATGCATACACTAAATTTCCTAATGTGCTTTGGTTTATGTCCTGAATTTTTCTTCTGTCCCATCTGTCTGTCTATTCTTCCTCCAGTACCCCTATTTTACTTTGGAGGGTTTTATAGCATGGTATAATACCTGGAAGTGCTGGTATCTCCTTATAGCTCTTCTTTTTTAGGTAATTTTGACAATTATACTTTCAATATGAACTTTAGAATCAACCTTTCTAGATCCAGGAAAGCAAAAATAAACTTGCTAGTTAATTTATGAGATTGTTTCACATAGCTATAGATAGAATTAGAAATCTTGATAATGTTGAGTCCTCCTATCTAAGAACAAATAATGGCAATCCCTTTGTTCACAGCTAACTTGATACTTTGAAAAAATTGTATTTATTTCCTCAAGTATGATATTATTTTATTGCTATCATGGTGTGTGTCTTCTACTTTATATTCTAATTGGCTTTTGTTCATATGCATGAAGATTATTCTTATATGTTTATTTTTTAACCTACTATTCTTACACAATTCAAGCATGCCTCTCTTTTAATGTTTTAATTTTCTTGGATTTCCCGAATATGATGCAACCTGCAAATAAAGTTTTATTTTTTGCTTTCCAATTTCTGACCTAGGTATACTGGGTATAACCTGCAGTAGAAATGTATATAATAACAGAGTTGATGGATAATTCCCCTCTCATCCCAACCTCAATGGATACCTCTCTAGTGTTTTCCCATTAAGGAGGTGCTGGTCATTGTGTTAAGGTGGTCAAGTAGCCAGCAAAGGAGATTTGGCTCCAGACCATGTAGAAATTGCAGTTGGGAGAAGAGACTGCTTATAAATTAAAACTAATAATATGTGTCATGTGTTTTAGGAACATGGTTCAATGAAAGCGTTTAACAATGGAACTTGACCTAAACTGGTGGGTCAGGGAAAACGTCATTGTTGATTATTGCGCTAGCAATAGAGCTGAGGTTTAGAGGATGAATATTAGGTAATTAGGAGAAGACAGAGGGATGAGGCTCTATGAAAAGTGGAAACTTGGTCTTTTTGAGAATTAGGAAGACGTTGTGGCTCAGATTTAGAGACTGATAGAGTGGAAAGAGGTTGTAAGGATTTGGGTTTGTATCTCAAGTAATGTGGTAAGCAATAGAGATGTGTGAGAGAGGTGAAAGAGATGGTTGGATTTGTAATTTGAAGTGAGTGCTTTGGGTGCAAGATCAATACTTTGCGTGGTGCCAGAAAGGATGTATAGAAGCCAATTGGAGAGGTTATTACATGCATATACTTGAAAGATCTTGGAGTAGGGCTGCAGGAGAAGGGATGGAGAGAAATAGACATATCTGTGAGATATTTAGATGTCAAAAATTTTCAAGGATTTTGGATAAGGGAGAGGGAATTATTAAGAATAACTTCTAGGTCTCTGGGTTATGAATCTTTGCCTTTTTAAGCAAGGAATTTATTGTGAACACACATATTAGATATCATTCCTATCTTCTTACTTTGTGTTTCCTGGTTATTATGCTTTCCCCCCTTTTATTTGATTCCCTACTTTTTCTAGTATGATTTTCCTTTATTTTTAAATTTTTATTTCTATTCCTAATTTGTGTGGGTGATCACTTTGTATTTTTAACAAATACATTAAAAATAATCTTTGTTTTTTCACTGCCTATGCTGAAAAAGACAAACTTTTTAGCACAATGGTCCACACTCATCATCCCTTACTGAAGTTCAAAATTTGTTGTAATAATCTAGAGTTTTATTCCATATAGAAATTTTAAGAAGCATCTTACTTTTCAAAATCTTTTCTTAAAAATTGAATGTATTAAAATTGAGTGGTGATGTTATCAAAACTATTTTATCCTAATTCTGTGTTTGCCTACATTATTCACAACTCTTACATGTATATCTATATGTCCCTTCCTCCTCTTCTTTTTCTTCTTCCCTTTTTTGGTTCTTTAGGCTTATTTGACTAGAACAATTCCCTGACTACATTTTTTTTTCCAAAAAGAAAAGATTGTAAGGGGCAGAATCTTTGTCATTTTCATAGCAGTACTAGAAGTGACAAACCCAACATCCAGTACTCTGGCACATAGTACATAGTAAGTATTCAAAATTTTGTTTAATAAATGAATAAAATAGAGGCATAATTTTTGAGGTATCATAAATTGAAAGATAAACTTCATGTTCATGACATTTCCTTCAGACTTATCCAAACACATTTTTTTCTTTCTTTTTTGGTAATCTTTTATAACAGTTGAGAAATCTGATATGAGACGGATTCAATTACTTTTGCTAATATCTGGCTTAAAACTATAGATGCTTGGCAAACTTTTTTTCATACTACCTCTTTTAATTTTACTTGTTTTAATCATACCGTAACCACATATCCAGATATTCACACATAGATTCAGTTTTAAAATCTGTTCCCCTCTTAAAGGGCTCCAATAATAATTATAGCCACAATAATTTGATAAGCTTTTTAAATTAAAAATCCAGTCTTTCCTTGGGTAGGAAAATGATCTTCTGATTTTTGTGTTTTTTTCAAACTGTTTCAGAATTTCTTCTATAACTCCTGTTTCATGAACATTAATTTATCTGCTTCTCTATTTCTTTTCTTATTCTTTTTTTATTTCTTTCATTCTTTTCTATTTTTTCTTCTTATTTTTGTCCATAGAGAATTTGAATTGACTTTATAATTCTCTAACTCAATTTTCAGCATTGTCTATTCTGCTAAGTACTGTCCTTTTGGATTATTTATTTTAATAGCACCCATGATGCCATTTCCTCACAAGAATATGTTCTTTCTTCTGATTGATCCATTCTTAAAATACATGTTTATGAGTGCAACGTGTTCTGCAGTCTCACAGTAATTATAACATATGCTTATTTAAAGTATTTCCTCTATATTGCATTAACTTTGCTTCTGTGGTAGTGATGGAGAAGGGAGGTTTACTTCTCCCAGCCTTTAGCTTGCTCTTCTATTTTGAGCTTCCAGTTCCCCACATACCTCTGGTGATTTTTCATTAAATACCATATCATAAATTAATGTCTAAACTGGTACATTTTGGGCCTCTATGTGTTCTTTTATAGGCCATAGTTGAATTTTTCCCAGAAAGCTGGCCCACACATTAATTGCTTCAAAACGGAACAACTGGAGCAAGAATCTACCAAGGTCTGCTCCTCAGATATGGTGCATATGGCTCTAAGGTGGCTTCCTTCATTGATTCCACTACATTCTTACCTGTTTTTAAATGTTCTTACAGATTCTTTGAATTTCCTTTTAATTTTTCTGGTTTGGTTTCAAACACATTTTTAACATGCTAAATATAATATGAAGACCCTCAATTTTTTATCTTGACTAACTAAATGCAAATTAAAGTACTGGATTATACTCAAGAAGTATTTATTACATGGTAAACTATCACATGTTAACTAGATGTTTATAATGTATTATTGTATTTCAGGTGTGAAATGGATGCTGGAATAAAATGTAATGATGCTTTGTTTTTGTTATTTTCTTTACATTAAAAAAAAATTATGTCCTGTTATTTGGAATTTAATGGGAATCACATGATCCTCTTGCAATGACCCTTTTTAAGAAAATTATCTTTCATGTCAAGCAAATTTTAAGGTGTCACTTTAATAACTGCTTGACTTAACTCACTCAAGTTGTAATTGATTAGACCAGATGTGCTGGTTTGAATCTGTGGTGGACCCCAGAAAAGCCACGTTCTTTAATTCTCATTCAGTATTGCTGGCTGGAAGCTTTTTGATTGTTCCTATGGAGATGTGACCCACCCAATGGTGAGTGGTAACTTTTGATTAGATGGTTTCCATGGAGATGAGTCTCCAACCATTCAAGGTAGGGTTGCTTATTGGACCTTTAAGAGGGGAACTATTTTGGAAAAAGCTTGAGAGCCAGGAGAACGACAAGAGCCCACACAGCCAGAGACCTTTGGAGATGAAGAAGGAATATGCCCCTGGGGTAGCTTCATGAAACAAGAAGCCTGGAGAGAAAGCTAGCAGTCATTGCCATGTTTGCCAGGTGCATTTCCAGTTGAGAGAGAAACCCTGAAGGTCATCAGCCTTTCTTGAGTGAAGGTAACTTCTTGTTGGTGACTTAACTTGGACATTTTTATAGACTTGCTTTATTTGGGACATTTTCATGGCCTTAGAACTGTAAACTTGCAACTTAATATATTCCTCCTTTTAAAAGTCATTCTGTTTCTGTCATATGGGATTCCAGCAGCCTGCAAAGTAGAACACCAGGCAGACATGTTAACTAAAAGCAGACAGTGATTATTTGGCCAGTAAACTCTGAGGTGGTCCAGGAAATAAGGTTCTGTTAAACAGGGATGAGTTAGATTCATTCCTCGGGAATTTGAATTAGAAACAATAGAAAAAAATCAATGAGGTTTTGAAAAAATCGCTAACAATATACAACACCAGGATAGGTGCTGCAGGTAAGTGATTTCTAAATGCTTGGGTACAAACTGCCTCTTTCAGAATAACCTGGGCACATGTTTCAAATACATTCTGGCTTTTTCTCCATACCCATAGAATCAGAAATCTGAGATTTAACCAAGGAATCCTTTAATTTTTTTTTCTTTTTTTAGCTACAAGTTGATTCTGTTGTCCCATAAGTTTAGGAGCCACTGATGTAGGTAATATAAAGGTAAATGAAACATAATTTCTACATTGAAAATGATTAGTTTCTACAAGGTAGGATGAGTTTTATGAACGTAACAGTAACCAGGAGTAACTAATTAGTGAAGAAATGTAAGATATTGGAAATTTTAAAATTGTACTGGACATTGAATTGTTTACATATTTATTTCCAAAATGGTACACTGAAGTTATAATGTTTTCCACTTCTGAATGTCATTGCTTTGAAGTCCCAGAAAGCAGAGAATGGGCATATGTATATATTTGCATGCAAACATGGTCAAACTCAAGTGTGTAGATGTGTTCCAAAAATATAGCTAAAATAGATACCTAGACACATGGATAATGGATAGGTAGGTATATACAGAAAGAGGGTATTAACTTTAAATATGTGTAATTGTCTAAGTTGAGTGAAAAATTTGTGCATGTTGTTTGCATAAAGTTTTACTCTTTATTTTATGATCAGGCTGTGATCACAGATGATGACCTTCTGATCCCCCTGTGAGGGCACTCAGGAAACCACAGGGCATAAGCGCAGTGTTAGTTCTATGTCCTGTGGCTCCTCTAAAGTAAGTCAAATAAATAAAGTGACATTGAGTTCATTGTAAGTGGTCTATATACCTTTCATAAAATTAGCTGTAAAATGATGAAATTTGCCATCCTTTCTTATATCTATCTTCAATTTTAACATGGCAGGAACTATTCAAGTGAAATGTGTAAAGAAACAAAAAATGAACCAAAGTTTTGTTTGGAAACTGAACTATTAGTTGATTGCATTCCCCAGACATATATGTGAAAAATTAATTTTGAAAAGCAATTTGAATTTTCACCAAGAGATCCATCCAATCTGGATAAAAATCCTCCCAGAGAAAGTGAACAAAAATTACTTCATTTTATGATAGATTCATGTAATATGACATTTGCAATAGTTCTCTTTTTGGATTTATGGAATTGTTGATAATATCTTAAGGTGAAGCATACTCTAGTGAATTCTCTTCTAAGATACAAAACTTTATAGAATTTTGTTTTTCAATAAATTCAGTTTTTATGAATGTTTCTAGAGAGGAGATGTGTAATCCCTTAAAACTTTCTTCGTTTGTAATGTGTTTTATATATGTGTTGATGCTACTCCTTTTGCATTAGTAAGGCAACAAACTTTGAGTTTGTTTTCTCCTTTTGAAGAAATATTTAGAATTACAGGATATTTCTGCCAAAAGTGATCTTAGTGATCATCTAACTTCTCAACTTCATTGTATTTTTTCGGTCATTGAATAATTATTTCAAATTACTCACTGGATATCAGGCACTACAGATACAAAGAACAAGTCACTGAAACACTATGTAAAAAAAAAAGCATAAAAGAAAATAAGATAAGGTGAAGTGAAGTGATTTGCTCAATGCTTTGTGATGACAGATCATTTATGTGTTTTTTCCACTAAAGAGTCCTATGCATAGACTGGTGCTTATGTTGAATGAACGAATGAATTAATTAATTAAGAGCAAATGAATTAAAAATTCACAGCTAGGACTTAGGCCCAGTTCCAATACATTGCACTTTCCACTGTCCCTTGGCCCCCAAGTACATAGAAGCTTAACTAATTTAGATCAGGGATGCAATTATGGCTTTAGAAAGAAACCCAAACTATCTGGAACGCATGGAATTTTTTCTGACACCTACATT
Source organism: Myrmecophaga tridactyla (assembly GCA_004026745.1). Taxonomy (NCBI): domain Eukaryota; kingdom Metazoa; phylum Chordata; class Mammalia; order Pilosa; family Myrmecophagidae; genus Myrmecophaga; species Myrmecophaga tridactyla. The sequence continues at coordinate 77,743 of PVIY010005536.1, forward strand.
TATTAACCTAATATTACAAATATAGGTATTTACTAATATTCTCTTGTAATTCTGGTTTTCATTATCAAATTGAATAATATATTATCTAGTCCAATAGTTAGTTATAAGAAATTGCTAGTACCTGAAGACTAACTGCTTCTTTTATATAATTTTGAGGTTTCCAAACAGGAGCTCTACATTATGATCCCTTGGAAATCTTGATAGAAATAGTTTATTTCTATTAATTTTTATATAAAATATAAGAAATAAACATCTCTACTCAATATTCAGCTTGACACTGACATTCTCATTCACACATGTGTTTTACAGGCAGTTTAATTGTTGTCAGTCATGCCTCCTTAATCCATAATACTCCAACTTCTATCGACTTTCCTTAGGTTCAGAAAGAGAAAGTATTTAATGAATCTGTGTTGTGGGTACAAGCTTTACCTTTACCAACTATACTATTATTGAAATGGGCTCGCTTCCAACCTTCTCTCATTTCCCTGGCAGAAAAACAATGAGAAAAATGGATTTCTCTTCCTCCTCCTCTACCTCTCTCAACATAGTGTAGTAGGCTTCAGGAGCAACTTTGATCTTATCACAATACAGACCATGGTAAGTTTGGGAAAATGATGGTTTCGGAAGGAGAGCCATCTGTTACCTTGTCATATAGAACATTAATCTTCGAAGCTGAAAATTCATAGGGATGTATATATATAACTATCTGGAGATATATTCAAAATGGGATGAAGTAATTTGTCCAGAAGAAGAAGATACTGGGAATACAGGAATATTTATGAATGTTTGCCTTTTTTGCCATGAATGTTCGATAACCACAGGAAATTTTTTGTGAAAGCATTTTAATTGTCAAAAATGGCAATGCATTTTTAATAAAGAAATAGAATTTCATTAACAGCAAGATTCCAAGCCTGTCACTGTCAGTGGTACACGTGCTTTCTGAAGGGTATCCAGAAACCTCTGTGGACTCTTGCTGCACTGGAAGCAGTACAGCCTTCCAAATGAGCTTTATGAACAGGCTGGGTGGCTCCTTTGGTATTGCTGCAGAGATTTTAACTGTCCTTATGCCATTTACCTTGGAACCTACTGCACAGTGTAACAAACGGAAAATAAATTGACTTCACAATAGATGTCTGCAATTCCAAGCGTTAATCTTCATGAAAATTAATTTGACTTTCATATTTGGAACCACTGTTGGTTTCTTTATCCATAACATGTCAATACTATGCCAGGTCTCTCCTAGCAAGCAATCTCACGTACCTTTCTGATTTGTACATCCCTCAGGGTTGCTTCAGCTAATGATGGACTATTCCTATGACATGTCCAAGGCCCCTAGATTACCTTAAATACTCATTAGCATGGCTGAAAATAATTCTGAAGGACTTACAAAAAGTCCCAGGGACCCAAAGTAATATTCTGGTATTCCATAAAACTTATATCCTAAGTCAGACCATTTTAATCACACTCAGACATAGAAAATTCACCTAATCATTTTCACATGGTAACTAACGGGCAAATAGATACACATATACATCCATTATCTGGTTTGATTTATAGACAGAAGGATTTATATACACTAAAGAAATAGCAATGAATAAAGTGGTCACAGAAAGCTTTTAAATTATCGAAGTTCCTTACTCAAAGGAATTAGGTTTAGTAGATGAAATTTTAGTTTCGCTTTAAGATTGAAGTCTTAATAATATGATAAAGGTTTCAGAGTGGACATTCCTCTTATTTCACATATTTGCTGTTTCCTGCAGAGGACCCCCTGCCCCCGCAGTTTATGATTCTTTTAATCATGCATTCACTTTTCTCTTGTGGTGATTTGTGTATTTACACCTGGAACTGATAACAAGCATAGCTACAAATTATATGGAACGTGAGTTTTAAATATTCTGCACACAGGAATGCCAACCAAACCTTTCACCACATCTACGTGTGGCCACATTCTTCATGAAGGTTGATTTAGAAATCTTCCTTCAAGGAAATATTTTATTTGGAGCACATTTAGATTGTGCCAGCTCAGTGGCTGTGTCAGAATGAGGAAAGGTGTAAATTTTTCATGAGCGTCCCTTTTCATCATCATTGAGCCTGGAAATATGAAACATGAATAATAGAGAGAATATAATTCTAAGAATATATGTATGCATATATATATGATATGATTTTTTCATTTTTCTTTAAAATTTAAGTATAATCGTCAGAGGTGAAACTCTGACTTTAAAATTTTTGTGAAATGTTGCCAACTCATCTATATTTGACATGTATATTTTCTGTTTAATGTACTTCAAATTGTTTAAAAGAAATTCTACAGATACATTATACATTCCCAAAGTTTTATACCTTCAGGTTGTTAAAGAAAATATAATGAAGAAAGAATATTAATAGGGAGGCAATATAGTGTGGTCAGGGAGTTCCAGATGCCTGGGTTCAAATCCCAGTTCCACCACTAAATACCTGTGTGTCTATGGCAGGCTTTCCAACCTCTGTATCTTTCTTCCCTCATCTGTGAAAAGAAGATAATAATAGCACCTACCTCAGAATTGTTTTGAGAAAAAGTGACTAAATAGAACCCTTAGAAGTGTGTCCATTTTAGAGTACGGATAGGTCTACTACATTGTCCAACTCCATGGGGCATCATTCATGTTGAATTATTAGTGATCTGTGTCCTCTGGAGCAAAACAAAGTATGGTGAGTAGGGCCCCTGGGTGTGCTTCACAGAGGTTTACTATAGTAAAAAATAAATTAGTTGGGATTATTGTGAGTCTTGTTAGGGTGTCCTTATGCTAGGGACTGAAATGAATCATGTCACTCACAAAAGACATGTTCAGATCCCAACCTCTGGTCCTGTGGGTGTGGACTCATTGTAAATAGAATCTTGAAGGTGTTACTTCCGCTAAGATGTGGACTAACTGAATCAGGTTAGGTTTTAATCTAGATATCTGGACTGGAGTCTATATGTCTGAAATTCATAGACACAGAGAAGTCACAGGCAGACACCAAGAAGTGCAAAGTCAATGGAGCCTGGAAAACAAAAGACAAGATGCTGCCATGAGCATTGCCTTCTTTTGGGCAAACCAAAGAACATCAACAATGACCAGCCAACTGGAAGACACCAACCCTGGGAGGAGACAAACCTTCTAGCCTCCGAAACTGAGGGCCAATAAATTCCTGCTGTTAAGCCCACCCACTATATGGCATTTTAGCAGCTTGGAAACGAAAGCACCTTATTTTTCTTGGCTTGCTTAGGAGAGTTTTCATTTCTATGCTCCTGGTAAAATTAATAATAACAACGTCTTTCAAATTCAGTATCACTTCGTTCAATGTCATACAGAAGAAATTTACTAATGCATGTATATTAAACCTGACTGAAAAACTTTTTTTTTTATTTAAATTTCAAAATCTATGCACTCAGACTCTAATCTACTTCACCGACACTACACTATAGTTTTCCATAGATAATTATATTCACTTGGTTTGGGACAAAACAAATTGTTTATCAATGTAGTATCTTCATTTTTTTAAAGGAGAAATTTGAACTCACTGCCACAAACACAATTTTCCATATATTTTTTAACTAGCTAATAATTTCTAAACAAAGTGCTTAATAATACTCCTTCCTTTTAGTTTCCAAAATTGTTTTGGAAATTTGGCACAAGTCGGCAGATAACACAAGGTAGAAAAATAGTTATTCCCTTTTTTTCTCATTGTCAGGAATATTTATTTCACCATTTACCCAAATCTATTAATGTTATTTCTTTAAATTTTATGTCAAGGGTGCAATTATTCTTCAAACCTAACATTTCAATTTTTAAAGTGATATGTGCTATATTGATGCTTGTGAAAATTTAAATGAATTTCAAATCCAACTGGGTTTCTTCACATCAATTATTTAAAAGTAATGAAGAATGTTCCTCTCAAGCATACATAGTTCTCTTGTCAATGCTTTCTTTTTAAATTTCAAATTCACTTCTCTAAAGTTATATTTCCTCCCTCTGAATCCATATATTTCATTCCAACATTAATTTATATTCATTATGCTGGCAATTTCCAATTAAGTTCTGTAAGGTACTCAAGATTGTCACTTAAAGTAAACACATTTTAGGGCAATAATCATCTTTTAAAAAGTCTGCAATTTAGGATTCCTTTTCTATGTTTTTGAGCCCCTAAGCTCCTTTAACAATATACTTCCTTTAGAGAACCAGCATTTCTGCATGACGCTAAAGTATTTATGTTAATCTCATTTTCTTACATCAAAACCAAAATAGTCAAATCTAATAACTTTGCTTTTATTGTCATCAATCTGATAACTCCCTTAATATGTAATTTATTTTAGGCTTATAAGATAATATCTACATGAGATCTTCACAGTGAATAGAACCATGTTTCATTTGTATCTCTGTTTTCCAAATTAAAATTTAAAGCCATTTCTCTTCTCTCATTACATACTATTACTGCATAACCTTAAGCAGATTGCCAAGATATCTTCTTTGCTTTAAAGTACTGATTTCCTGCTTTTAGTGGTAGTTTGTCTTGGCATATTTTTTTCAGAAAAATATATTTATTTCAAGTGTTTTTCCCCAAGGATTCTATCTAATGCAATTGTTGGAGCATAAGAAATAATGTCTGGGTGGGCCATGGTGGCTCAGCAGGCAGGAATGCTTGCCTGCGATGCCAGAGGACCTGGGTTCGATTACCGGTGCCTGACCATGTAAAAAAAAAAAAAAAGAAAGAATGTCTGTAGATTCACCAATATGAAATAGATATTTCCTAAATGTAATAATCATTTAGATTTCTGGTGTCTTTGTGGTCATCTGACAAATTTTTACTTCAAATATTAAGATTCTTTTTTTTTTTTATTAGTAGTAATGTCTGTTTATTTTCTGAATTGGTGCAAATCATAGTACTGTAAATTATATGTAGGCCTGTGAAACAAGCAATTTTGCAATTGTGTGAGAAATTTTGAATTTAGCTGTTGATTGCAGTATTTTCTAAAAAGCTTTTTGAGCTTGATCTGAAAATGTTGTAACTGATCTCATAGAAATACATTGTTTAATAAATTGATTGTTAGAAGCTTAATTACAACCAAGAAATCAGATTTAAGGGATAATTTTGATTACTGAATCATTATATAGGTAATATTTTTTCTGCTTTCTAGTATACTGGGGTAGACAGAGGGAAATTCCTAAAATCTCTGAACTGTAATCCAGTTGCCTTAATCTCTGATAATGATTGTATAACCTTTATCTTCTGACCCTGTGATTGTAAAAATCTTGTAACTAACCTTCACTTGTACCCATTTTCTAGTTTTTCATCTTTAGAGTCTTGTAATCACCAAAGGTAGCCACTAATGTTCTTAATGAAGGGTGTTGGGTCAGGCCAGAACTGACAAAATGAGCTCTCCTTTTTCTGTGTGTATGTATAAAATGGCTTTTTTTTTTTTTTTATCAGATATGGGAGGTCTGGTTGGACCATTGCTTCATTTAATACATTTTTCATTTAAGTAGGGCAGTAGGCTGGGGAAAGGAAATATACTTGGGAGTAAATCTAGGGAAAATGTGGAGAAAGACATGTGCCTATTCACTGTTGGTAGGGAAGCTGAGAGATACAGCCCTGCAGAAAGGCAGTGTGGTGGTTCCATAGGAGGCTAGGGGTGGGGTGGCCCTATGATCTTGCCATCCCTTTGCTAGGTATATACCTGGAGGAACTGAGAGTGGGGACATGAATGGACATTTGCACCCTGGTGTTTATGGCAGCACTGTTTATGATTCTCAATGGATGAAGATGGCCTAAGGGTACAATGACTGAGGAATGGAAGGAGGAACTGTGGTGTTTACACACAACAGACTACTGAGTGACTGCAAGAAGGGCTGGAATTGGGAGGCACACAACTAAGTGAATGAGCCTTCAGGACAGCATGTTGAATAAAAGTCAGAAATAAGAAGACAAATATTATCATGCCTCACACTTATGGATTAAATATAATTTGCAGACTCAGAGAATGTAAGTCTATAGAGCAGGGGTTATCAGTTTGGGGCCTATGGTAAATGTTCCTAAATTGTTAGCAGAGTTGTAACTGATATTTCTAAATTCTGATATACTGAGCTATTTGTATAAACTTGGTCATTTCCTGAAACTTTGGGTATTTATGTGACACCTGAGACTCAGAGTTAGAACACTGAAGCTATGAAAGTCAGCATTACCCCATTCAGAAACTGTTAAAAATGCTGAAAAAGTGATCAGACTTTATCTAGGTATATGAATGGAGCTGATTTGGATAGGACTAAGATAAATCAGAATACTAGGTAAAGGATGCTATGGCCCAAATTTTCAAATTTCAACATCTATGAGAAAGTATTTGCAAAGTCCCCTTGGGAGACTGGGGAGAATGGAGGATGTACTAAACTTCTCCCATCTGGGGAATTCCTACAATTCTTGCAAACAGTGGGGACAACCGATTCAATAGGCTGAGTCATCAATCTTGGAGCTTGTGCCTATGAAGCTTATTCCTGCAAAGGAGAGGCTAAGTCTACTGATAATTATGCCTGAGAGTCACCCCATGGAGAGCCTCTTTTGTTGCTCAAATGTAGCCTCTCTCTCTAAGTCAACTTGGCAGGTGAACTCACTGCCCTCTCCCCATGTGGGACATGCCTGCCAAGGGTATAAATATCCCTGGCAATGTCGGACCTGAATCCCAGGGATGAGCTTGGACTTAGCATCATGGGAATGAGAAAGCCTCCTTGACTAAAAGGGGGAAGAGAGAAATGAGACAAAGTTTCAGTTGTTGAGAGGTTTCAAACAGAGTCAAGAGGTTTTCCTGGAGATTATTCTTATGCATTATGTAGATATCCCTTTTTAGTTTATGGTGTATTGGAGTAGCTAGAGAGAAGTACCTGAAACTGTTGAACTGTGTTGCAGTAGCCTTGATTCTTGAAGAAGACGGTATAATGACACGGCTTCTACAATGTGACTGTGTGATTGTAAAAATCTTGACTCTGATGCTCCTTTATCCAAAGTATGAACCTGGATTAAAAAACAACAACAACAACAAAAAAAAACAAGATAAAAAATAAATTGTTGGGAGAGATAATGGGTAAAAATTGAGTAGATTGAAATACTATGGATCAATGAGAGGGAGGGGTAAGGTGATGGGATGTCTGGGTTCTTTTTTTTTCTTTTTATTTCTTTTTCTGTAGTGATGTAAATGTTCTAAAAATGATCACTTTGAAGAATGCACAACTGTGTGATGATATTTTGAGCTACTGATTGTATGATATGGTTGGACTGTATATGTGTAGATATTTCTCAAAAATACTTATCAAGAATGAGAATTAAATTTAAGATAATCCTCATTTACATTAGTCAATTGGTCTCAATTATTTTTGTTTTTAAATAGTCCTTTTGTCTTGTAAATCTGACAAGTGTTGAGCTAATCAAAGTTGTTCTTTATGGTAGAAAATTTTTAAAAAAATCTAATTTAACTACTACTTCAGGATAATATATATCACTATAGCTTTAAAAATCATTTATTCAAAAACAAAGTTGTTCTACTTTCTGAGGCACCAAGAATGTATTAGAATATGTCATATTTAATTTCCTAATTATGTGATGAACAGAATAGAAAATATTTTATATAAATTTTCAGTTAATTCAATAGTCAATTATTTCAAAACCATGAAATACGAATATTACAGTTATGTAATAACTCTTCTTTGTGAAAATATAATTTCCTGGAGGTGTAAAGGTCCAATATCTTCCATTTTATGAATGATTAAATAATATCAGTATTTGGTATTTTGGAAAAACAAGCATTCATTCATAACATCACTCCATCATAAATAAGAATTTGAGTAATTGTTATTATCAAAATCCTACAGTCAGTCAGCCAGTAACAATAAAATCAATTATATTCTATATAGAAATATCTAATACCCTGGATTACTAATACTATGAAGGATAACAATCACAAATTTTTTATGAAGATATTGTGAAAAAATAACATAACAATTTTTTTTTTTTCTTTTCATGGGCAGGCATCAGGAATCAAACCCAGGTCTCCAGTATGGCAGGAGAGAGCTCTGCCCAGTGAGCCACTGTGGCCTGACCTGCATAACAATTTAAATAGAAACCCTGACCTCTTTACACACTGATGAAAAATTTAAAAAATAACTTCATGTTGCTATTTAAGTTATACCAAAAACCATACTCACATTTTCTGGGTATTTCAAGGAGAAAGTCAAGTTGAGATGCTGTGAGATCCAGCCCCAGCAGACAGGTTTGCTGGCTGCTGATGTAATGCATTAAATCTTCATGCCCCAATAAAAATTATTTAATTTAGGAATTTATTATGGGAGCCATACAAATAGTGTTCAAATATAATTTCAAACGTTATAAAAATTTTAATGATTGTTAAAATGATTTAAAAACTTTTATTACTATGAAATCTACAAGCATTTCTATTTCATGGCTCACTATAGCACATTTCCAGCTCACTTGGAGGCCACCTCATACCCATTTAGGAAGCTTTGTATTAGTCAACACCTTGCAAACATAAGTAGTAGCTTACGGTGGATCTTTAAAAGTAGGACATTTTTCACTATTGTTCGTAATTTTTGAGTATATACAAATATGGTCAGCAGTCTGTTTCCCAACGTTTTGGCTGGAGTGAAAGAAATGTTTGATTGGAATGGGTGTCAGTTTTGTTGAATAGTATCATTCACAATAAATAACTATAGAATATAGTTATATTAATATGTTAATTATAAATTACCAAAAATATGTTTACTCTGTTTTAAAATTAACAATGTGTTTCCATATAAATTAACACTTCTGCATCCAATAAAATTCCTGTGAGGCTGTATCTGAGAAGTTAGGATTCAAGGAATGATTAAAATTACTAAATCATTATATAAATATTCCTTTAATGATGGATCAGGGAATATGGTAGTTATCACAAAGAAACAGAGAGACTTTTTTGTTGGAAGATGCATGTACTTAAAAAGGAAAATGTAATTTGTAAATAGATTACTATGAGAGAAAAGTCAAAATAAGGCTTGACCCAAGTAATCAAGGGTAAAGCTGAAGAAATATTTAACAGGATCCCCAGTAGTAGGATGACTAGAAACTTCCTTTTTCTTTTTCTGCACAGTACCTGAAAGTGTGATGTAAACTATCTAAATCCAATAAGAATGAAATGCACATGAACATTTTAACATTGTACTGCAATATGTTGTTTTGAAAGGTGTCACATACAAACATATATAGGCACAAGGTTAAATTACTCTTCTCTTAGTACTGTCAAGCAACTATTATTAGCAAAATGGTCTGAGTATAAATCTAGAACTATTTTGGAAAGAGAAAATATATCAATGCCACTTCCTAGAGTGTACAACCTAATGGGATGTAAGTGACATCAATTTATTATTTATTATTGTTATCTATTTGATAATATATTGTTCAAACTAAACTCATTTGCTTGTTTTAGTTTGCTAATGCTGCTAGAGTGCAATATACCAGAAATGTAATGGTTTTTATAAAGGGGATTTATTAAGTTACAAGTTTACGGTTCTAAGGACTTAAAAATGCTCCAACTAAAGTATCCAGAGAAAGATACCTTGACTCTTTAGAAAGGCTGAATGGCACCCAGAATTTCTCTATCAGCTGAGAAGGCACGTGGCTGGGGTCTGAGGTCTTTGCTCAGGTTCATTGCTTTGTGCTTCTGATTCCACTAGCCTTCTCCCTAAACATCTGTGGGCTCTTAGCTGCCTGGGAGCAAATCTCTGGGTTTTTATCTCCTAGGGCAGGAAATTTCTTCTCTCCAGGTTCTAGCTATTTCTGTAAGTCCTTACTTAGCTATCACCAAACATCTGTATCTGTGTGGACTCTCTATTTTGGCATTCCAAGCATATTCAAATGTCTACATCTGAGCTTCCTCCAAAATGATTTCCCTTTTAATAGACTCCAGTAAACAAATCAAGACCCATCTTGAATGTGAAGTCACATCTCCATCTAATCAAAGGTTATACCCATAATTCCATGGGTATACATCTCCATGGAAGCAACTTAATCAAGAGGTTTCAATCTAAACAATAGGTCTGGCCTCACAAGATTGGATCAGGATTGAAAGAAAATGGATTCTGGGGGGGTGGGACATAACAGTCTCAAACTAGCATGCTTGTTTACCACTGCTAGTGGAAGGTCATAAAGTTCCCTTTGTAGATTACTCTATTTGAGAAAAGAGATAAAGTAAGGTGGAATTTCTATGACTTAAAGATTTAACATGCAGTCAGAAAGCCATTCAGGAAGTTATTCTTATGCATTTCTCAGCCAGATATCGTAAATGGCCCAGTTATGCAAAACCAAAGCAACAGTGTTTCTGAGGACATCTGGATGCAGTGAGCTAACTTCTAGATAAAGAACTTAGTAAACTGTCTAACTTGAAGAACATTTGGAAAACCCCTCATATCCACCAATCTTTATAAACACCTTATGTAATCTTCTCTTTTTTTTCTCTCTAAAAACCCTTGCTTGGAAGGCCCAAGATGGGACACAGTTTGGGTTGCTACCTCAATCTGTGCTCCCTGAATTGTAATTCTAAGACCTCACATACATGCTTTTCTTGGCTTTCCCTTACTTCAGCCTGTAATTTTCGGTTGACAACTTAATAGTTAGTGCTATTTAGTTCATTTATTGTGAATGTGTCTCATCCATCAAACTACATTTAAAGAACTTGAAGTTATGTGTAATTCAGAGGCAAACTAAAAAATTTTAGAACATTTTCTAATCTTATGAGCTATCCAATTTTGGTGAAATTCGTAAATTGTCACTGATATTAAATTTCCTCTTCTTTAAAGTAACCACTTGCCTTTTACTGGACAAAGGCAGTGGATTCTTTTGCCTGTGTGCTCAAATGACTAATTCCTGAGACACCATGAGAAAGAGAGGCACAAAAATGAGTCCACACACTTGAATCCACCAGCTTTGAATACAGGACAGCTGTATCTGCCATTGTTCATCCCTTTATCTATTCTCCTATTCTTAGTCAGGCAAGCACATTTGCAACTCCTTCCATGGATGACTTATGACCACAACGTAGAACATTTACTTACTGAGAGCAGAAACTATCATTGCATCCCTCGTGGAGTGAGTTGCTACAATAGTGCTTCATGGGAACACAGGTTCAGGACACAACCAAAACTTTCAGCAAATGATCCTTTTATTACTTGTATAGTATAAAGAGCCCCAAAAGGGTAAAATATCTCTTTGTCACTTATGTAGCACAAAAATTCCAAAAGAACTGGGAGAAAGAAGCCTTAAGACTGTGAGTTTATCAGGTTGGTTGGAAACCGCTCTGGGTCATGGTCTATAGATGGCAGTTGAGTACACCTTACTTTGTGCCAAAGAGGAGAGACAAATCTATACTATTTTAGTGTGGTTTTTAACCACCTCTGGGAGAGTGGGCCCTGCCATGGAGAATTCCTGTTCTGATAGGCATCTGGGGCTGCTTCTTCCAAGTTTCCAAGTTTAAGGTCTGGCCAGGCTTTTCCATTAGATTTAACATTTCCCCCAGGTTGTGGAATGGCACACAATAGAAAAGGAGGTGGGGGTAAATGAAGGCTTGCTGATAGTTGCTTAATGGGTATCTGTGACATATCCATAGAAGGAGGCAGGGGTAAGCGAAGTCTGGATGTGGCTGCTTGACAGGTTGCCTGTGATTTCTCCAACAACCCCAGTGTTTAGCCTAATGTCTAATGAAGAGCTAGTGATCACAAATATTTTGTTGAAAGAATAAGCACATTCATATTACCTTATGACAATTCACAAATGTGGCCAATATTAATTGAAAACTCAGCATTTTGCAAAGAATTATGTATGCCAGATGCCAGAGACAATATATGGAAATGTGAGACATGATCCAAACCCTCTGGGGATGATACGACTGGGAAACCAGATGTGGCTAACACAATCAGGTAAGTGAAAATACCAGGCTCTATGTGAATAATTCAGGATGAGGACACAGAAAAATGCTTTAGAAATTCAAATATGGTCTAAAGAATGTTGGGTTAGAGTGGACAGAGATACCTGATTGGGAAAGAGAAAATGTGAAATGTGTCTGAGAACCTATATGGATTTGCATAACAGGGAGAGAATAAGGGCATTACATTAGAAACTGGCTTCATTAGTGTCATTCTTTCTCTAGTTCCTTATGCCTCAGGCATACTTCTTTCAGTTACTCAAATGAGCCAAGCTTTTTCCTCACCTGAGGGCCTTTGACACATAATTTCCTTTACCTGAAATGCACTTTGCTCCCTCCCTTTCCTCCATTTACATCAATTACCTTTCCGTTCTCATCTGAAACTTTCTTCATGGAAAATTTCCCTTTCTCTTGTCTCTGTCTCCTCAACCAATCATCACCTTCACCACAATTAGGCCAGCTTCTCCTATAATACATTTTCTTGGCATTTCATAAGTCTTTGTGAGACATTTATCATCATTGCAATCAAATAAAACAATTTCTTTGTTTGTGATCTTAATCGATTTATTACTGAACAGTTACTTCCTTAATAGGAGAGATTTAATCTTCCAAATCAGCAACTAGCATAATCGTTTGGATGCACAACACATCAAAAAGTTCTAACCATGAGGCTTATAGAACACATGGACAGCTCTGATAACGAGTTGAAAATTCAAGAAGCCTCATAATTCTCCCCACTAACAACTTACATAAGGGATTGCTATTTTTGTAGTAGCTGTTATTTTAGATGCCAGAAAAGAACCTCAGCAGCATTCATTTGAATGTTGAACAATGACTTCTGACTGCTCTCTTCTGTAGGTCACTAGTTCCAACTGGACCCTCTATATTAACGAAGCCTGTAGAGCAATCAATCCCACCCGCGTCTCATCTCTGCCGTCCTTGGACACCAAATAAATATAGTTCCTCTAGCCAACTGTCATGTATTTTTCTGTATATTATACTCTGATTCTTTCTTCCATTGCAACCTCCTTCCCAACACCACCCCCAGCCCACCCCCACTCTGCCCACTGTACCTGTCAGTACATTTTCACTTTCTCCAAACATCCCACTTACATTTTCTCCTTTAGGCACAATGTCATTTCTACCTCGGCCCTAAATGCAATCGGATGTTTTCATGGGGCATCATTTTACATTTTTCCTTAAATAAAAAGAATTTCTTCTCCTATGGTCTACAGATTTAGGAGTCTAGAGACATTGTCTGCAATCTTTATAACACTCAAAAACTTCTTCTCTGAAGTTAAGTCTCTCCTTGTATTATCGAAAAGGAATGCTTGCTGTGGTCATCCACCAAGTTTCTGTTAGTCATCGCATGATTCAAAGACATTAACAATTGAGTCCTAGTCTTCCTGCATTCCAATTTCTGTCATCATCAGGGTGATTTATTGTATATGCAACTGAATAGAAGAAATAAGCCTCAATGAGTCTTATCATTTTCAAACCAACAAACTTGCACTCTGTTCTTCAATTATTTTCATACCTTGCATTCCGTTTCAGAATTCACCTCCCATTGCTATGCACTGGAACTTTTCAACCACTGTGCTTGGCACAATATTCATCTTAATTAGAAGATGATTTTACAAATAGATTTGGCAATGAATAGGGGATGAAAACCTCACATCTACCGTCTTCACCCAGAACTCTACTTGAGCACGTTGAAGCAGAGTGGCTTTAAGGGACCAGATATCTACTCATATCAAGTGAGAAGACATTAACATGAACAGATATCACATAATAGATATTTAAAAATCCTACTTTCAGGCCTGAAGTATATTTAAATAAAACAAAGCCAAGGAGCCTCTGAGGAAGAAGAGCTCTGGTTCATTGGGACACACAGAGTTAAATTACTATAAATAACTGAGTTTCTAGGCTTTTCGCAGAATCATAACTGGGTACTTGTTTTGCATTTGTACATGTAAAATATCTAAGTGATCTATTGAAGAGATCTCCTAAATCAAAGGAATTTGTCTCAAAGAAGAATAGAAGTTTCCACATCTGTGAGAAAGCACACTGGAATGTATAAATAAATAATGGTTAGGAAAGTCCCCCAGAAATTTAATAGGGAAGATAAAATAAGAGAGTCATTGTCACTGTAGCTATATAGACTTCTACCCAGCTTCTTCTCTCCCCATTCACATATCCTATACTCTATACCAGTTATAGAACAGAGCTTTCTCTGATGATGGAAACATACTATAATCTTCAGTCTAATATTACATAACCTAGCCAAATGTGTCTATTGAGCATTTAAATACATTTAGCGTGACTGAGGAATGGCATTTTAAATTGTATTCCATTTTAATTTATTCAAGTTTAAACTGAAATAGCCACATCTGGCTAGTGGCAACCATACTGGACAGCATAGCTGGGAACATTATTTCAGATTTCATTATCTTTTCATATTTCCCTGCCAACTCTGCTCCCACTGGCCAATATTGAACTTGTTCTCTTTTTTGCCTCATCTCCACAGAATGGGTTTTATGTCATTTATTTTGTATCTTCAATATCTACAATAGAGTCTTGGACATATTAAAGGCTCAAAACATGTTTTTTTTTAAATAAATAAGAAAAAATAAGTATGTAAAAAAATAAAAAAGTACAGCTCTCCCACTTCTTGTACAGATTTTACATCATGTGAAAGTGTCTAAGAATATTGAGCAAACAAGTGAAGGCTATAATAATTGTATTATCTATCAAAAGAAGACATAATTTTGTGGGGAAAATTTTTATTTTAAAGATTAAAATTTTATTGAGATGTCTAGAATATGATAAAGCAAACATATTAGAATAATATATAAAATCATTTGGCATTAAAAAATGAAAATAAATTTCAAGAGGTATAAAAACACTCATTTAGATTGAAGCGTTTCATTTATTTATTCATTCTGCCAGTTAATCTCTTTTGGCTCATGGTGCATATAAATGAATAAATCATAATCCTTGCATCATGAGCATGATTGTCTTTGAATTATGCTGTGATTTAATTCTCAAGAATTTACCCTAAGAAAAGAATCAGAGAAAAGGCAAACATCATATTTTAAGGAATACTTATTTTACTTACTTTATTGCTACTTACCTAATAAAATTTTGTAGATAAAATGTTTATAGACAACACTCAGAGAATACTGAAATAAATTTACTGTATAACCATGTTTATAAGCATAATATCAACAAAAAAGTAATATAATATTTACAAAGAAATAATACAAAGCGCAATCTTTGCTAAAACACCTTAAAAATATATTTCTGCTTTTGATGAAAGTCTGGATGATAATATATTAGAACAGAAATGAGTGATTGAGTTTTGTATGTTAAGAATATAGATTTTGGAGTGGGTTACTGTTTTTTGTGTGTGTTTGGTACATTGGTAGAATATGTTATGTTAAAAAACAGTCAAAGAAAGATACATGCTGAGGCATAAAAAGAACAGTAAATCAAATTTGATCAGAGATTTGCTCTTTGAGAGATAACATTAATTGTTGAATATAAAAGGAAAAAGTACAATGTTTTAGTCTCTCAGCTTATTTTAATGTGAAATATTTCTCCTTCATCTATTCAGAATTCTTTGTAGAACCAGTTCAGTCCATAAGCTCTTGAGTCATTTTAGTAAGTAACGATATTTCAAATGTGTTGGTACAGATGTTTGAAATGATAACATTAGACTAGAGACCTTGATAAAATAGGTCTTATAAACAAGATAGTCAGAAGGGCTATCCGCCAAATATTTTCAACTATCTCCCTAAGGAGGACTGGGTAGCATTATACATCCTCAACCCCATTTGAAATTAGGCATGGCCATGCTACCTGCAGCAGCCAGTGAAATATAGGTGGAATTGCTGTGTCCCTTCAGGGTAGGAGGTGTATGAGCCACATCTGGATTTCCAATGTGCTTTTTCCAAGTTGAAGTGGTTTTGGAAGCAGATGTTAAGATACATTTCCATCAGCCTGAGTGCCCAAGAGACTCCCAATATTAGGTGCACCAGTAACGTGAGCATTAAGCAAACATTCACTTTATAAAAGCGACTGAGGCTTAAATTTTTGGTTATTTCCATATAAACTAGAATCCCCTGATGTGGTGGTTAGGTTTAGGTGTCAACTTGGCTAGGTGAAGGTGCTTAGTTCTATTGCTGTGGACATGAGCTAATGGCATGTGAACCTCATCTGTTGCTGATTACATCTGCAGT